>JACXGM010026779.1:0-14742 GCA_016801145.1 Umbra pygmaea
ATTGGGGAGGACGGGCTCGTGTTACGCTCGGGACCAGAGTGAATGGAATGTGCGCAACGGACAGAACCCAGTGTGCAAAACGAAAAAAAACACTGGGTTTCGTGCGTTGCGCACATTCCATTCACTCCGGTCCCGAGCGTAACACGAGCCCGTCCTCCCCAATTAAGATCCACCGACCGCGGCTGGTATATGTATACCTAATATGTCTACATCCCCATCAGCCCACTTTATTGGTAATCTACACTGTAATATAAAATCTGAATCTTTTAGAGCTCCAATACGTAATATAGTACACTTATCATAATTAGATTTTAATCCAGATATATTTGAAAAAGTATCGAGACCCTTTAGGAGGCTATTTAGTAATTCCAACTGGGGTTGCAACAGGAAACATGAGTCATCGGCATACATAGATACCTTTGTTTGTAAGCCATGGATTTCCAGGCCTTTAATGTTGTTGTTAGTTCTGATTTTATTGGCTAACATTTCAATTGCACCAGTAAAAAGGTACGCCGACAATGGACAGCCCTGCTTAACGCCTCTTGACAGATTGAAATGTTGCGAGATATAGCCATTATTTATCATTTTACATCTAGGGTTACTATACATAATTTTTTACCCATTTTATAAGAGAGGCTCCAAAATTGTAATATTCCAAACATTTAAATATAAAGTGTAATCAAACTTTATCAAAGGCCTTTTCAAAATCAGCTATGAAAACTAGGCCCGATAGTCCTGATAGTTCATAGTGTTTTATTGTTTCTAAAACTTGCCTTATATTGTCTCCAATGTAACGTCCATGCATTAAGCCTGTCTGATTAGGATTAATAATATCTGATAAAACATTCTTAATTCTAAGAGCTATGCATTTGGCTAATATTTTGGCATCGCAGCATTGCAGTGTAAGAGGCCTCCAGTTTTTTAAATATACAGGGTCTTTAAATGCTCCGCTTGGGTCCTGTTTTAATAGTAATGAGATCAGGCCTTCTTGTTGTGTCTGACAATCTACCGTTTACATACGAATGATTAAAACATGCTAATAATGGACCTCTTAATATGTCAAAAAATGTTTGGTAGACCTCTACTGGGATGCCATCCAGTCTGGGAGTTTTTCCATGTAAAAATGTTTTGATAGCTTTAAGCATTTCCTCTTCAGTAATTAGTCCTTCGCTTGAGTCTCTTTGTATAGTTGTTAGTTTTAAGTTATTATCAGGGAAAAAACTCATATAATTAATATCTGTTAAAGGTACTAGAGAAGAGTGAAAGGAGAACATCTGTTTGAAGTATTTTACTTCCCGCTCTAGTATTTTATTTGGTGAGTCGTAAGTGGATCCTTCATTAGTGACTAATTTCAATACATTCTTCTTGGTGGCATTCCTATATTGAAGATTTAAGAAAAAGGATGTGCATTTTTCTCCATATTCCATCCAACTTGCTTTATTTTTATAATAAATTATGTTTGATCTTTCTTGTATGAGTTGCTCCATTTCTTTTTGTTTATCCTCCAACTTATTCTGAAACTCCATATTATAGCTGTTACTGTTCTCAATCTGAGCTATTATGTCTGTAATTTCTTTGGATAGTATGGACTATTTTAATATGAATTGCCTTTTTTCAAGGAGGAGTACTGAATTGCATGGCCTCTAAAGGCACATTTAAAGGCATCCCATACAATAAGCGTGTCTGCTGTACCTATGTTACGTAAAAAAAATTCTACTATAAATTGTTTAGTGCTGGCTAAAAAGGAGTTATCCTCAAGTAAGCTTTGATTAAATTTCCAGTACCCCCTTCCCCGTGGAACTTCTGTAAGAACAATATATATGCCAATTATATGATGATCCGACCTCATTCTTTCCCCTATCAACACTTTCTTAACCTTCAGTGCAAGAGAAAATGACGTCAAAAAATAATCAAGACGACTAGCTTGGTTAAGCCTCCACCATGTATATCGTATCATTCTAGGATATTTAAGCCTCCATAGATCCACCAATTCTAGAGTGTTCATGCAATTATTTATTTCCTTTAGTGCTTGTGGGTGATAATTTATGTTTTTATTACCTTTTCTATCCAAGCTGGAGTGCAACGTTGTGTTAAAATCCCCAACCATAATTATATAGCCCTGTGTTGCTTGTAATTTTAATAGCTTCTCATATATCTCTTTTACAGAATAGTGGATGATCTTTATTTGGACCATATAGGTTAATGAGCCATATCTGTTTCAAGTCAATTATCATCTTTAATATGATCCATCTACCTTCAGAACCCAAAATGACATTTTTCACATTTATATTAGTATTATTTTTAATTAATATCATCACCCCTTTCGAGTTTCTTTGTCCATGGGAGAAATAAGCTTCCCCATCCCATTCCTTTTTCCAATAAACTTCATTTAAAGCTGTTGAATATGTTTCTTGTAAACAGTAGATATTGTATTCCATTTCTTTTAACCAGCTAAATACTGCTCATCTTTTCTTATTATCTGCTAATCCATGACAATTATAGCTGGTTATACTTATTTCTCCTGTTACCATACTGTGATCCTTAGTTCCATTTTATTTATCTCGATATATAGGACACGCTATTATTGTCCATATCTAGTTTTAACAATTGTTTACCCATGTTACAAGTCCTATATATTCCTTCATTGTTTTATGTAAGCAATTTTAATATAACAAGGGAGTAGCGTTTTTATCGCGAAAAGCTGATTGTCAATGTATAGTTTATCAACAACAAGTGCAACGCGTTTACCTTTCATTCTGTTTTCCTTTTGGATCGGATAAAGTACTTTACGTCGTTCGGCAATTATTTTAATTGATCATTCATACCGATGTTTGAACCTGCAAGTCTTTTCCCCAAGCTTTTAACGTTGATTTTATCCTTAAAATAGGCAAATTTATCAACAATAGGGCGTTCATATTTTTGGTTTCTTTGTCCAAAACGGTGAACACGTTCAAACTTGATCATTTCAGCAGTATCGCATGGGATTTTAAGCGCCGTTTGGAGAAAATCAGCCATGACTTCCTCGATAACTTCGCCTTCTTTCTCTTTGATAACTGTGAGTACAATATTATTTCTCATTGATCTAGTTTGTATGTCCAGTAATGAATCTTTCAAAAGTTTGTTCTCCTTTTTTAATTCATTGATATTAGTTGCCATGTTGTTAACAGAAATATTTAATTTATTTGTCTCTTTTTCTCGTCATTCATTTCAAGACTCGCTTTTAGTGCATTTATATCCTTACTGACCAGTTCAAGTATGCCCAATTTATCATTTATTGATTTTAATCAATAAAAAATCTGCCAAATCTGCCCTTACTGTTCCCGGAGGTGAAAATATTATATCGTCCGTGTCTGTCGAGGAATCTCGCTTACGTTTCGTTATCGGTTCTCCAGCTTTACTTTCATCCATAGTTGTTTGATGTACGTAATATTTGTCAATAAATCGCTCTATTCTTTTAATTAGTTTCTTGTTATTATCCAGCTTGTTTAGTTATTTTTAATCCCTTAGCTACTGTCGTTTTGTCTTTATTTGTTATGTTATATCTAAATGTTTGTCATGATGCGCCTTACACAACCTAATTTAGTCCGCCATCTTCCTTTCACCTTCAACCGGAAGTCAGGGATGTGTCTGACCTTATCTGTTCTTGCCATTACTCTGGATTATATGCATTTGTGTGACCTACCTACGGACTTACCATTACCTGCTCCTGCCTTTAGTTTTTTGTTCCATGCCATACCAAAAGTGTATTTCGTAAGTACTCTAGTTCCCTGCCTTAGGTTGTTTTGTTTCATGCCATACCAAAAGTGTCTTTCGTGAGTACTTTAGTTATCCTGCCTTTAGGTATTTTGTTCCATGCCATACTGAAAGTATATTGTATGAGTCCTGTGTTTAACCTGCCACTAAGGCCTATCGGGACGCTCGGCGTCTATTTACGTTTAGTTATTTCCCATTTTAAGCGTGTCCTTTATGTTTGGTTTATACCTACCCTTTTGTTCAATAAACTTAATAACATTTTATTACAGTGCCTTACGAAAGTATTCGGCCCCCTTGAACATTTTGACCTTTTGCCACATTTCAGGCTTTAAACATAAAGATAGAAAACTGTAACAAGTGGGACACAATCATGAAGTGGAACGAAATTTATTGGATATTTCAAACATTTTTAACAAATAAAAAACTGACAAATTGGGTGAGCAAAATTATTTAGCCCCTTTACTTTCAGTGCAGCGAACTCTCTCCAGAAGTTCAGTGTGTAACATTTCCTGGTTCCTCTTCCCTGTGAACTACATCTTCCCCTTCCTGGACTGATCAGAACTACATTTCCCATAACCCGGACTCTGTAACATTCCCTGTTCCCTTTTACAAAGAACTACATCTTCCCCTTCCTGGAATGATCAGAACTACATTTCCCATAACCCGGACTCAATCAACCAAATTCCATTCACTGGCTCTCACTCAGTCAGCATTTAAGACACACACACTCCATTGCCTCTTTGCGAGGTATTGTAAGTACTGTTTCTTTCATACTGAGCACTAAATTCATGCATTGTTATTCCGGTCTGACCTTTGCTTTGTTTTGTATGATTCTGCCTTGGATTATCCCTTGTACCTTTGCCAACACTCTTAGATTGATATTCTGGCCTGACCCCTGCTCTGTTTTTGGGAATTATTCTGCCTTGGATTGTTCTCTGTGCCTGTACTTTTGAATTATAACTTACCTGTTGATAATAAACTGTATTGTTCTTTTACTACGTGGGAAGGTAATCATTACAGAATACCCCGCCTATACAAAAACATGGCTAGGGGTGAGCTATTTTACGGTGGCTAGGCCCAGGAGGATCCTCTATGGGACCTCTATGAAGACTCCTATAAAGAGTTTGTAGTCAGGGAGGCTACGGATGGGGACTACATCCTTCCCCGTCGTGTCTTTGAGACACCTGCCCCTTTTGAAGCTCCTAAGAGGGCACCCAGTTCCTGTTCCAAGATGGTGGCTCCCAGCCCCAGTCCTAAGATGGCCGCCAAGAGTCCCAAGATGGCCGCCCAGAGTCCCAGTTCAAAGAGTGCTGCTACCAGTCCCAGTTCAAAGAGTGCTGCTACCAGCCCCAGTTCCAAGAAGGCTACCAGCTCCAGTCCCTGTTCCAAGACAGTGGCTCCCAGCCCCGGTCCCAAGATGGCCGTCCAGAGTCCCAAGAGTGCTGCTACCAGCCCCAGTCCGAAGAGTGCTGCTACCGGCCCCAGTCCAAAGAGTGCTGTTACCAGCCCCAGTTCCAAGATGGCTGCCAGCCCCAGTTCCACGATGGCTAACAGCCCCAGTTCCAAGATGGCTACCAGCCTCAGTTCCAAGAAGGACTTCGTCTTCACCGTGTTACGGAAAGACCCAGAAGTGGATGGGGACTATCGGGAGTGGATGAACCAATGCGGCCAAGCCATTAGTGACCGTCTAGAATTGGTTAGCCAGTTCTTTTCATGGAGGGCCGGTTATGGATTACTTAAGACGGAGGCTGAAACCTTCCTTTTGAAGCGGCTGCTCACCAGATCTCCTCATCTAATGACCTATTTGGAAGCCATGGGGGCCCCTCGATGTCCTGGCAGGACCATGATAGCCCAGTTTCAGACGCCTATATGTCGGGTAGGAAAGGTCTCCATCACGCCCCGACCAGCAGAGGTCTCCACCACTCCCAGTCCCCCAGAGGTCTCCACCATGCCCAGTCCACCAGAGGCCGCGCCATGGCCAGAAGACGCCGCTGTTTCCGCACCAAGGCCAGAAGAGGCCGCTGTTTCGGCGCCACGGCCAGAAGAGGCCGCTGTTTCGGCGCCACGTCCAGAAGAGGCCGCTGTTTCGGCGCCACGTCCAGAAGAGGCCGCTGTTTCGGCGCCACGGGCAGAAGAGGCCGCTGTTTCCGAGCCACGGCCAGAAGAGGCTGCTGTTTCCGTGCCACGGCCAGAAGAGGCCGCTCGAGTTCCCCGGCCAGCAGAGGTCACTCAAGTTCCCCGGCCAGCAGAGGTGGCTCAAGTTCCCCGGCCAGCAGAGGTCGCTCCCGTTCCACGGCCAGCAGAGGTCGCTCCCGTTCCACGGCCACCAGAGGTCGCTTCCCAGTCTCGGCCACAAGAGGCCGCTCCACGGCCACAAGAGCCCGCTCCCGCTCAAGCCTCCTGGATTCATGTACATGTTGAGTCAAATCAAATGTGTTTAAAACAGCTATGATATCTTTCGCCATATTGCTTTCTGCATTATCTATGTGAATGTTAAACTCTCCAGCAATAGCAAGACAGTCAGACTCTGAGGAAATTGTTGATAACAATTCTGGAAAGTCCTCAACAAAGGCTGGAGAGTATTTCGGAGGCCTGTAAATAATGACAAGTAGAATGCGTGGAGCACCTTTTAACACCATTCCCAGATATTCGAAAGACAGGTAATTTTCAAATGAGACTTGCTTACATTGATAGACATCTTTAAAAATGGCTGCTACACCTCCTCCTCTCCGAACCGTTCTGCAGACACTCAAAATTAAAGTTACAAGGGGCTGTTTCATTGAGGATTGTTGCACTACAGCTCTCTTTTAGCCATGTATCATTTAGAACCATAAAATCTAGGTTGTTTGTGGTTATTAAGTCATTGACTAGAAGTGATTTATTTTTAAGTGATGGGATGTTAAAAAGTGCTAATTTAACAGTGGTATTAATACTTTCCCCCACAGCAATCTTAGTTTGAAATAGGCAGTAGATTAGATGGGTTTGCTATCCGGCTTGTGAGAGCCCTAGACTTTCTGTTATGTAAAAACAGGAATAGAGAAAGATACAGGCACAATGGGTTCCCGCTTGTTCTGTAAACATTTGATACTGTTATGATAACGGGGACCCAACACATATCACCGGGAGCTGTTTTCAGTTGTTTTTGATTCAGGTTTGCGCTGGGGGAGGGGCCTCAGCTTTCTCACAGGTGGAATAGGGGGAGCTTGGGGGCCTCTGCGCTTTCTGGTTGGTATCTGGGGGCTTGCAGCAATAGAGTGGGATAGTTTTATTCCAGCATGTACTAGATCCTCCATTTTTTTGGAGAAGGTCAAGAGCGACTGGTTCTCTGGTTTCACCAGAAAATCGCTTCCCTGACTGTTTTCCACAAAGTTTTTGGGTATTTCGGCTGTGTAACCTGTGTGAGAGCTTGAGGAATTTCCCCTCTGTCATTTTGTGAGAGTTGGTGTTTCTTACCATACTTAGGGTTGTTTTCCTTAGCACGGCAGGGTTGTGAAATGGTGTTCCTAGGAGGTGTAGGCAGCTTTGTGGGCTGTGAGTTCTGCTTTCTGGTAGTGGTTTTGGATTTTGCTGGTGGTTTCAAGCAGGGCGACTCTGGTTTTGAGAGTGGCTGGTATCTGTTACCAAGCTGAAGTTTTTCTTTGGTGGTTGGCGAGCGGTGTTTCTTTACATTCCTCTGTATGGTCGTCCATGCCTCTGAGTATGTTGGGGTAGAAGTCATCACACGCTTGGGGATGGCACTTTCATGATCCCGCTTAGTCAGCACCTCAGCGTAGGTGTTGTGGCCATTCCATGGGATGGTAGTGTCTGAAACTGTCACCTGGGACGACGGTACCAGGAACGAGTCCAAATATTGTTCACCATCCTGTATTTTGTAAAGGATGGAAATCCTGCTTTCTAGTTTAGCCACTCTTAATGTTAGGCGACAGCATTCTGCACATTCTGTACAGCTGGAGTCCATGTTAGATTGCTCTAATTCTTCAAGATAGCTTCAGATGGTATTCCGGGTAGATGTATAAACAGCCTCTGTCCATAAGGTGTATAAAAAAATAGCAAAAGGTCTAAAGAATAGTTTTGGGAAAAGAAAAGAAAAAGAACACTAAAGAAAAAGCAGAGATAGAACTGACTGCAAGCAGAGCAGAGCAGAGCAAGGACACGTCCTTCTCCTTCAGAGTCTCACACACAGTCGGTTCAGTGAATTGTTGAACCAGCAATCATTGATGAATATGTCTCCATCGCAAGTACCCCATATTACAAATTACATTTCAGAATAACGAATTAATTATATACAGCACATTGCTATTAAGTGGTTTATTTTTTCCCTTTCACTTTGCAGTGGCCTATAACATGAGGGCAGAAATTATGCAAACAACATATTGAATCAAATAATATATATATAATAATATATATATAATATATATATATATATATATTATTTAAACAAGCACTTTGGCAGTCCTGTAGTCGAAGCAATGGCAGATCTGGAGAACCTTAATTCGCGCTCTCTACATTGGGACCTCTCAGCGGGAGATCAGGGACAGGTCTGGTATATATCACAGCCAGCAATAGTCTAAGTATAGCCAGTAGTTTTAGCAGCTATGAAGTCACTTTCTGCCTGGTATATTCAAACTATAATTAGAATACAATTTTATGAGATTGCTGGGTTTCCAATTGGGGCGAATTGGGCGATTGATTGTACTGCGTCTTTAGCAACCATCCATGAATGATTACGCATTTATCAATCGCAAAAACTTTAATTCAATCAACGTTCATATCTTATGTGATGCCAGGATGTTTGTTCTGAATATGGTAGCCCAGTGGCCGGGTGAGACGCGCGTCTTTATTTTTCTAAACTACAGCATTGTAACAAGGCAACAGGGCGCACTGCATGGCTGGAGTCATCTCCTCAGTGAGTTACACCCTCGTACAATTATTATAATAGTTCTACGTAGTTCATTAGTGAAACGTTGGATGTGATTCCTCTTGGTGAAAAAGGTTATGCCCTGACTGAGTCCCTTATAACACCGCTTGCAAATCTGCTTGCAAATTCCGAAACAAGCAGGAACGCAGGTTCAATAGTGCGCACACACGCACACGAACCACAGAGTGATGTATAGGTTTGCTCCAGGGCAGGTGGCTGTGTCTTGTGTAAGTGGAGTGGGGTGGGGTGGGGGACTGCTATACACACCAAAGCAGGTTGTAACATAATTATGGCATGCGGGGTTCTCCATGATATTGCGCTGGAGAACGGTGCCATTCAATGAAGATCAGAGGCCACATCAGCCAGCTCTATGAAGGAGAAAGGATCTTATTCTGAGCTTCTAATATAGTAAGTGCTATATTGGTTAAGAAAGCTACTGTTAGTGGTATGACCAGAACCACACGTGTTCGTTGATTGGTAAAGAGATAAAATCGCTGACAAATGGTTAAGTTCTCAGCATAAGTTTAATGTGTAATAAATGCAATCTTCATGTACATGGGACACACCACACAGGATGGTCAGGGAAGTCTGGCCTGATTCCACATAGTTTTTCATTATATGGTAGAGGCAGGGCGTGGTTTAGACTCACCCTACCTTTGGAGGCGCCCTAGAGCAGACTTGCTCTCTCAGCGCTTTCTTGTTCCTGTTTCTTGGGTGGGGGCTAGGCAGAATAGCAATTGTACCAGCCTGTGCCTGGCTCCAGCTTGACCCCCCTGCTCTGCACATTCCGTAACTTTCCACTGTCTCTCCACCACCCATAAAACACCAGTACTTCTCTATTCAAAATAGTTATGGCCTTACGCAGTTCTAAGTGATAGTCTGTGTTTGCACTTTATCACATGTTTAATCATAATCCATATAGTGAACAAATATCATAGTGTGATAATATAAACACTAACAGTCCCCCTTTTCACACCTTATGGGTGTGACTAACTTAAATATGTCCCCCTCAGTGCTCCACAGCTGCCGGCAGGCTGCATCTGTGCTGAGTTGCCTACCAGTCACTCAGGAAACTAAAAACCCTCAGTTTCAAAATCCCCCTTTTGACACCTTAAAGGTATCACTTATCAATTTCTCTGACTTCAAATATGTCGTAATCTCCGGCAAACTTATCCTTTGCCTATAATACTCTTCTGTCCCTGGCTCCAGGTCTGGGTCATGTGGTAAGAGAGGCATCATGACGCCAGCTTCCCTGCCAGCAGCTGTTAGAGACTTCTTGAAACAGGATAAGATACATATACACAGCTCATTATGAAAAACAATGTTAAACATATAATGATTTGGTGTAGATCAGTGATTGTTTGGTCTAATGTACGTGCGGGTGGTTCTGCTGTGCTGCAATGGGTTCTGTGAAACTAAGTGTCCTTTTTGTCTGTTTGTATTTTCAGTGAATGTGTGGATAATTTTTTCACTTGGAATGGTCACTTCCACTTGGGCTCTGTCCACTTCCGAGAGTGGACCTTCACTCTCACCCAGTCTCCTACTTTAACTTTAGGTTGGGGAACAGTAGGCTCCTCTGGCGTCCTGATACTCAACACCTATTCAGAAAGACTGGCCAGCAGAGAAGTTAGTGCACTCACGTAATCATCATACTTGACTTTAGCTATATCTAACCCAGGTCTGTGTGGGTTGTCTATGGGTGGACCTGGCATGTGTCTTCCTGTCAGTAGCTCATGCAGTGAGAAATGTGTGTCTGAGCATGGTGAGTTCCTCATTGCCATTAAAGCTAGAGGTAATGCTTCAGGTCAGGCCAGTTTAGTGCCTGCCATGATTTTTGCCATTTTTCTTTTCAGTATCTGGTTGGCCATTTCCACCAGCCCTTGTGATTGGGGATGGTAGACAGAGCCAAATTTGTGTTGAATGCCTAATGGAAGTTCAACTTCTTGTAAGTGTTAGTTTCTGAAATGAGTGCCATTGTCTGATCTGATCAAAGCAGGAACTCCATACCTAGGTATGAGCTCTCGCTTCAACCACTTGACTACAGTCTTTGCGTCCTCTTTTGCGGTGGGAATTGTCTCAACCCACTTGGAAAATCTATCTACCATTACTAGTAAATACCTTTTCCCTCCCACTCTTTGGTCAATCCTCATGTCAGTAAAGTCAATACAAATGTCTTTGAATGGTGTGTCGGGAATGGGGTAGCTCCCTATCAAGCTGGCTAGGGAATTACAATTGTTGTACTGATTACAAATCTAAATACTGTCTCTATTGCTATGTCAGTCATGTATGGATTCCACCATCCTGCTCCCACTTTGATCACTAACATCTTGCTCCCACAGTATGTCTTGTTGTGCTCTTCTCTCAATTATGCTCTAGAAAGCGTGGCAGGTGCTACAGTTTTTCCAATGACAGCTGACATCTAGATTCCATTTTGATTCACATCTGCCCCTCTTTGTCCCCACACAGATTTCTCATACAGGCCAGCAATGTCCTGTAGCTGTCTGATAACGTCTAGTGTCAATGGGGGCCCCAATGGGATGGCTCTGGCAATCATCTGTCCTGACAAGTATCCACCTGCATCTTTTGCTGCTTGATCAGCTGCATCGTTCCCAGGTCTTATTCTGGTTCCTTCTTTGCTGTATCCTTTGCATTTTACAATGGCTAGTTTGGCTGGTAGCTTCACTGCTTGTATGAGTTTTTCCACTTCTGCCTTGTGTTTGATGGGTTCATTTGAACTGGTGACGAATATTCTCCTTTCCCATTGGGGTCCATTAATGTGTGCTATGCCATGTGCATAGGCAGAATCAGTGTAGATGGTTACTTCTTCTCCTGCATGTCTTTCTAGCGTCTCCTTAGTGCCCTTATTTCTGCTAGCTGCTCTGATGATTCGCTTGGGGCTAATTTTTCTACTTTCAGGGAGGTGTGTCTTCCTTCTTGTGTCTGTTCCACTATGGCGTAAGCTGCTATGTTGCCTTCTCCTGGGGTGGTGGAGCGGTAACAGCATCCATCAGTGAATATCTATTTGCTAGTAGTTCTTGGTTCATTGGATAGGTCCATTCTGATCTTGACAGTCTTGGCGGCAATATCCTCACAGTTGTGTACTGTTCCTTCTCCTGCCATGCTGTCTGTCATGTTGGCTTTTCCGAGTGTAGGCAATGTGTGGGGTGGACACTTTCTTGGCGATGTTGCTTTTTCTTTTGCTTCACAGTGTGAACATTCTGGATGTGATGAATGCCTTTACTCTATGTTCTGTGTTAATTTCCAGCGGTTGTCTCATCAGTAACTGTTCAGTTTTCATGATTGCGTTGGCTACTGCTGCCACATATCTTCCACAGTCAGTCAGACCGGTTTCAATGTTTTCAGGTTTTGCACTGTCATAGGGTAGTACCTGTCTCTCCCCCTTTCGTTTCTGGTAAAGGGCGGCATGGACATAGCCGTCTTTTTCAGAAACGTCAAGGCAAAATGGCATGGGGTAATCGGGGAGAGCCAGGGCTGTGGCTGTTGATAAGTTCTGTTTCAGGGTGGTAAATGGCATGTCAGCCTCCTGAGTCCATTGGAGGGTTGCGGTCAAGTTCCTGTGTCCGGCCTGTCACAGAATAGCTCTAAGAGGTTCAGTCTTCAGGGTGAACTCCGGGATGTGTGTTCTGCTGTATTCAGCCAGTCCCAGGAAGGACAGCAGGCCTTGGACAGTGGAAAGTTTCCGATGGCTGAGTATGGCAGCTCTCTGTGAGGTAGAGATGGCTTGTCCAGCTGCTGTCGGAATGCGTCCTAGAAAGTTGACTTGTCTCCTGCAACACTGTACTTTTTCCTTCTTGACTTTATAGCCACATTCAGTGAGTCTCAGCAGTAGTGACAGTGTGGCTTGCAGACAGGTCTCTGCGGAGGGTGCAGCCAACAGGAGGTCGTCTACGTATTGGATAAGTGTCACACCATCTGGTAGGTCCTGATCAGCCAGGTGTTCCTTTAGGATTGCATTGAATATGCCAGGTGAATCCCAGGGTTTGGACCCAGGGCCGCCACTTGTTGAACTCTGCACATGCATGGGGTGTGTCAATGGTTGTTGTCTCTAGTTTTAGCCAGTAAATGTATGACATTTTGACTTCATCGTAAGGGTCTTCCTCTGGTTCCCCCATGAATAGCATTCTAGCTGTGGGTGGGAGGGGTTCAGGTTGACGGGTGGTGACATGTAGGCCTGCTTCGTCACAATAGAGAGTACAGCCTATTCAACCAAGTAAATCTCTCCCTAAAAGGCTGACACATTCTGGGGTGTAGTAGTTGGTGCCCCACTGTATTTGTAGTGGGACAGTGTAATGTTTTTCCATGACAGTCCCCGAGACCCCTTTATATTGTTCAGTTCTATCAGTGAGTGGGAAATGCTCTTGTACCGAGGAACATGTACATCCTGTATCTACTAACATTGAGACTGTGCGATTGCCAATTGTGCACATGACTCTGGGTTCACCCCCAGGAGGAAAGGTTATGGTTGTGACCCTTCTGGGGTTCACAGGGGCCTCAGGGCACCATCAGTAGGTGTTTTCTTCATATTGTTTAGCCCCACTTTGCACTCCAGTAATGGCATCATGTATTGGTTCGGAGGCTGATTTTGTTGATGCTGTTGTTGATATTGGTTGTTGAGAAAAAAGGTTCCTCCTTGGTAACCTCCCCTGCTTCCACCCCTTTGTCCTCTAGGTCGGTTGGGATGGGTAGGGCAACTTTTGGCCCAGTGTCCCATTTGTCCACATCGAGGACATGGAGTGGTAGGTACAGTCTGGCAATTCTGTTTCCAATCTCCCGTTTGTCCACAGTTGAAACATCCTTGGTTCTTTCTTTCTTGTTGGTTGCCTCCTTTGCTCCAGCCCCCCCTTTTCTGCATTTGTTGGTGTGGCTGTATCTGTTGTCCGGGTTGGTTTTGGCCCCCACCACTCATTAGGGCTTGCATAACTTGTATCAGAACAGTGGTTGGGTCTTGTGGAGGGGCCGTGGTCTGTAGCATCATAGTATTTTTCTTTTTTTTGTCATCTTGTACTTGTTTCCTCAGGAGCTTTAGCTGTAGTTGGCTAGCCTCATCAGTTTCTATCTCCTTCCCTTCTCTGTGTCTATCTATGTGGTGGGCTACTACCTCAATAAATGTATGCTTTCCTGTCAACCCCACCACTTTTTCACATTCTTCCTCTTCCTTCAAGTCGTCTCTGCCCTACTCCTTTTCTTTTTCTCTTCTTAACTCTAAGCTTCCTCTGTACCTTCCCCCATCACTGGCTATGCTTCCCTCACTAGAGGTCATGGGTCGCTGCATCCCCGAGCTACAACCAGCAACAGTTGTCTTTGCAGATTCTACCACTGAACCTAGTTCTCTGCTCAAAATCTCTCTTTCCTCTCTTGACCTCCTGTCTTTTTCTGCTATGTCGTGATATGGTTTGGTCCTGGATGGGTCGCGTCTGGGTGATGGGGAGACAGGTATCGGGGGTACAATAAAGATGGGTTTGATGGTGAGGTGCTCATGTCTAGCAGGGATTCAGTCTCTATCAGTCCATTGTCTTGTCGTGTCTGTTTGTCAGTATCTACAGTCCCTTTTACTTCTAAGTCCCCTGTGAAGTTTATCTGCGGGGCCATAGTGCCCACAGGCATGTATGGTGGTGGTGCAGTGGTTGTAGATGCATCATAGCTCATACATTTTAATTTTGCCAACATGGACACAGTTATTTGGTCTTTCAGAGGCATTTGTCATATTCATCTCTATATTTACCCTTTTGGGGCTCCCCTTTTTCTTGCCAGTCTAATTTGGTCTTCCCCAATTTTCTCTTTATATTAGTTAAAATGGCAACATACTCTCCTTTTTGGGGTATTCCGTCCCACCCACAGGGTGAGCATCCGATTTCACAAATTGAGGCAAATGAGGAAGTGCCTTAAACCTGCATTCTATCTGAATTCCGCTGGGGGCGATGTGTCGGGTTGCAAAAGAGCTTGGATTCTGTAGAAGTCTATGAGAAATTGAGCCACTTCTCACTTGGATTTATTACTTTAGTAAACACTTTCATAATGGCTATATGGTCTCAATCGCTAGATTTAAGCCT
>JACXGM010026780.1:0-14742 GCA_016801145.1 Umbra pygmaea
GTACTGGAGGTTGTCTCCTGGTGAGGTGGAGGCTTGGTACTGGAGGTTGTCTCCTGGTGAAATAAATGAAATATTCCCATCAAGTCAGTCAAGCGTAATACAACCTACCTAGCTCAAAATGGTACAAACTGAGCAATATTCTGTGAGCTGTTATTTTTTATTTGACATTACATTCATCCAATTATACACAAACTAATCCAATATAAATAATGCTAACCAGCTCCTTACCTTTGCTAGTGCTACACCGTCTGGGCCTGGCTGGTTTTTCCATTCGATTTTTGGGATATTGAATATAACGTTTCCAAAAAACCTTGGTGAGCATCGAAAGTCAGATGATCTGACAAATAGATGTAATCATTTTCTTGGCTGGAGATGGTTAAAAGCAAAAAAGTAGCCCTGTCCCACTCTTTACCACACATTATCTGTCTCTGGAGCACCATTGCTGGCTTGTTTCCAAAACCAGCAAAGTGTTAGTTTTTCCTGGTGGCCATTAATATAACTGTAGCAGCAGCTTGCATCACACAATATCTTTCTTGCCTTTGCCATATTTCTTTCTCAAATTGTCCAGCTTGTCAGGTATTTCAGCCATTGAATTAGCCGTTGTAGAAAACAAAATCCCTCTCCAACCTTTGTTATTAGCTACATATTTATCAGAAGAATGTAATCCGGAATGTTCTCTGGGTCATTACGAAGTTTTATTCTCCAACTCGATCGGGAAGTCAACCGAACACCTCCCATGAATTTAGATTTAGTTTAAAAAATATAATTGTATTGAAATTTGGAAACATGCGGTGGCCCAGTTGAGAACTACAGAATGAATTGACAAGGTATTTTTAGAGACTGTCATGTCAGAAACAACGATTTTTGGGTGTTTAGGGGTCTGGAGTGTTCCTTTTAATATGGCATTACTTTACATTACATGAATTTTGTCAAGAAGTTGCAACATTTTTTAGTTAAGAATTTTCATTGATATACAGTTTTCAGTATGTTCATAAACAACAGTTTTAAGTAGTCAGATACTTTGTTGATAAATTTTTTAAAAATATACATTTTCTGTGACATTTTGGGGGTTTAGTTATTTGCCAAGTTATTATTGAGTTGGTATCGATCCGAGGTACCAAACAAATAGTCAACATTTTGCTATCAGAACAATCCTAAATCAGTGTCTTTAGAAGATGGTTGATCTTAATGTGTTTTTTGGGTGCTGTAGATTTACAGAGCAACATTGATTGTAATGTTACATGTGGCTCTCAGTAAGTTGTCAAGGACTTATGTGCCTGCAGCACTGATTGCTGTGGCTCTGTGGTGACCTCTGTTGGAAGAAAGAGGAATTGGTAACACATGTATTCACAAACCATCATCTTATTTCAGGGCCAAAGATTGTCAATGTAATCATTGTTTTTGCATGTGTTTTGTGTGTGTGGCATGCTAGTGAAGCTTGTGCTTCACAAATGAATCCTAGGTTTTAAATGTGCTGGGCAATAACTCAGTAAAACTTTGAAATGAGTCATTATTGGATTTATATTTTTGGTTAGTTTCACCTTCAGTATGCAGCCAAACTGCAGCCAAACTGATTTTGTTTGCATATGTTGTTCCAATGCCTTGTTATGCCATGCCTGTCAGCTGAGATGTTTGTCTTGAAGTGTAAAGGTTTCATCTAATTATTGATGCCTTTCTATTAAAATAATGATGTTAATAACAGAGAGTGAACTCCAATTTCATTAACATATGATCTGGCTTTTGTGGATGCAAAT
Source organism: Umbra pygmaea (assembly GCA_016801145.1). NCBI lineage: Eukaryota > Metazoa > Chordata > Actinopteri > Esociformes > Umbridae > Umbra > Umbra pygmaea. The sequence goes on from JACXGM010026780.1 coordinate 1,755, forward strand.
GGCTGTCTTTGAGATTATGGGTTCCCTGTACCTACACAATTTGTACATGTTGTCTGGTATATTGCTATCTTATGTTATGACACCTAGTGGTCATGGTGTTTACTGTACTTTCATGTATCTGTCTGTTTAGCCTATCTGTCTCTTGTTTGTTTGTGGAGATGCTGGTTGTTTGAGCAAAAGCTTAACAACTATTTGTTCTGATGAAGTTTTATTTTTAATTGAAGCTTAACAATCAAATTTGCATCTTACTGGAATTGAACAGATTAATGAATAGTATCTGAGTTTTTGTATGGATAGTCCTGGCAGACTATATTTTACAATGTTGTAAAAAATTACAAACATTTGAGTTGGAACTCTGTCTGCCTAGATATTAATGCTATGATTGATCATAAAACGTTAACCAACCCAACAAGTTGCTCAGGTGAAGACATTATCCCTGGTCAGCCAACAATAGACAAGAAAGGTGGAAAACACATTAGTCCCTGCTGGTGCTCTCAACTCATTATGCAATCTACATAGTTCTCTTTAATTATAACACCATGAATTGCATGTTCTATTAAACATGTATAGCAAATAGAGAATAGGCCATTTGACATGTTGCCAGGCTGGTTAATCACTGTTGTGCACTGCCAGCTAGGGCTGGGCGATATTGCTAAAATATGATATCACAGTGTTTTTAAAGGTATTTGACGGTATTTTATTGCTTTTAATAAGCTTTATCAATTCAGATGGTTTTTCAGACAAATAAAACTGAGAGCGAAAATAGAACTATTGGTTGAATTTTTATCAAACACTATCAAACAGGAATACTAAAAAATAACTTTGAAAACAAAACTCTGTTAACCCCTGGTCTTCATAATATATGTGGCATCTTAGAAGAACCTGGAGAAGAAATGTAACTCATTGTTGGCAATAAGTCGAAAAATAAACGAAAATATATTTCGGTTAGAAAATAAGATGTCAAATGTTTTGGATAGTGCAAATCCTATAATTCTTTATATTGTTTAAAATAAGTATGATTACTGAATTAAACTATTTCAATTTACAATATTTCTTTCCTTAGCTAGCTAGATATTTAGACTCTCTACAATTCATTGCTCTCTGGTAGAGTTTTGCAGCTGACTTGGCCCACATACAAATCAATTAAATCAGGCTGTTTTATACTGGAAACAGCTGCTGGTTAGTTCACATTTGATGTAGTAATAACTGAAATGTGCAATCAATGATGTAGGTATGAACACAAGTGGTTAAAATTTTTGTTATGTATAACTGTTACTTTTTACTATATGTAAAATATGAACTAGAAATGTTAACCATAGACAAACAAGGAACAAGAAAAATGCTCAGCATGCAACTTACACTATAAAAAGAGAGTACACCCATCACATTTCTATAAATATTTGATGACTTGACTTTTCCAGTGACAATACTGAAGAAACGACACTTTGCTACAATGTAAAGTAGGGTGTACAGCTTGTATAACAGTGTAAATTTGCCGTCCACTCAAAGTAACTGAACACACAGCCATTAAGGTCTAAACAGCTGGCAACTAAAGTGAGTACAATCCTAAGTGAAAATGTCAAAATTGGGCCCAATTAGCCATTTTCCCTCACCAGTGTCAAGTGACTCGTTAGTGTTACAAGGTCTCAGGTGTGAATGGGGAGCAGGTGTGTTAAATTTGGTGTTATCACTCTCACGCTCCCTCATACTGGTCACTGGAATTTTAACATGGCACCTCATGGCAAAGACCTCTCAGTGGATCTGAAAAAAAAGAATTGTTTCTCTACGTAAAGATGGCCTAGGCTATAAGAAAATTGCCACAACCCTGAAACTGAGCTGCAGCATGGTGGCCAAGACCATGCAGCGGTTTAACAGGACAGGTTCCACTCAGAAAAGGCCTCGCCATGATCGACTAAAGAAGTTGAGCGCACGTGCTCAGTGTCATATCCAGAGGATGTCTTTGGGAAATAGATGTATGAATGCTTCCAGCATTGCTGCAGAGGTTGAAGGGGTGGGTGGTCAGCCTGTCAGTGCTAAGACCATACGCCACACACTGCATTAAATAGGTCTGCATGGCTGTTGTCCCAGAAGGAAGCCTCTTCTAAAGATGATGCACAAGAAAGCCTTCAAACAGTTTGCTGAAGACAAGCTGACTAAGGACATGGATTACTGGAACCATGTCCTGTGGTCTGATGAGACCAAGATAAACTTTTTTAGTTCAGATGGTGTAAAGCATGTGTTACTGTAACCAGGTGTGGAGAACAAAGACAAGTGTGTCTTGCCTACAGTGAAGTGTGGTGGTGGGAGTGTCATGGTCTGGGCCTGCATGAGTGCTGCTGGTACTGGGGAGCTACAGTTCATTGAGTTCATGAATGCCAACATGAATTGTGACATACTGAAGCAGAGCATGATCCCCCCATCGGAGACTGGGTCGCAGGGCAGTATTCCAACATGATAACAACCACAAATACACCTCCAAGACAACCACTGCTTTGCTAAAGAAGCTGAGGGTAAAGGTGATGGACTGGCCAAGCATGTCTCCAGACTTAATCCCTATTGAGCATCTGTGGGGCATCCTCAAACAGAAGGTGGAGGAGCGCAAGGTCTCTAACTTCCACCAGTTCTGTGATGTCGTCATGGAGGAGTGGAAGAGGACTTCAGTGGCAACCTGTGAAGCTCTGGTAAACTCCATGCCCAAGGCAGTGCTGGAAAATAATGGTGGCCACACAAAATATTGACACTTTGGGCCCAGTTTGGACATTTTCACTTAGGGGTGTACTCACTTTGGTTGCCAGCAGTTTAGTCCATAATCAGGGACGTGATTCTTCCAGATTAACTCTAAATCAGACCCACGCAATTTGTTTAAATCTGCTGAGTTTTCTTTTAAGGGGGAGGGTTGGTCAGATGTATATTTCTGTATAACACAGTCCATTGCCTGTATAACAGGCCTCTGACAGTGACGACAGGTTTTGTGCTTCTAATTCACATCTTTCATTCGCATCACCCTGCAAGTAGCCTAGTCCGTTCACTTGTGGTTTGTTACTTAAAGTAAGTTGTGGCAGAATAGCCCACTTTTTTTCATAGTTTTAACCACAATGCCTGTCTACCTTAGGCCTACTAAATTGTTTATTTTACACCTTGTCATTTCACATTTGTCCAGCTGTTCACCTCCGTAAACCTTGCACCCCATATCATCCAAAACATATTTCATATAAAAGTCATCAGATGTCATAATTTAAGGGGTTATTTTTCAACATTTTCTTCATGGGGGCATGCCCCCGGACCCCCTAGTATTTGGGCCAAAAAACTTCCTTTACGGCCCTTTTCTAGTGCCAACCCTGCATAGGATTTGCTTCATGAATTTTATTAAATGTAAGTGATGTAAATGCATACAGTACACTACAATACTCGAACCATATACCCTGGGGGGGTATGGTCACTCCTCGCTACATATATTTTCCTGCTTTTTTGACCTTTGCCAATAAAATCCCTGAAAATGGCTGTGTTAAGTTATTTTGAGGGGACAGCAAATTTATACGGTTATACAAGCTGTACACTCACTACTTTAAATTGTAGCAAAGTGTGAACATGTGAAAAAGTTCTTTCGCGAGCTACTCATTAATGCTCTGCAATGTAGTAACCCTGGATTCATCTGTTTTAACCAGAAGCCTACATCCCTGGGATCCATATCTGGGAAGTTTTGAGCATGTTTTTAAAATCACTCCTTTACGAAAGACCACTTGTATAGCTATGCCACATTTAATTTTTTCTTTATTAAAACCCTGCACCTTTCTTAATCACAGATTTTTCTTTTGCTGTGGGACTTCGCTGAATTCCTTCCACAACATTATTCTATTGAGTCGGTTTCCACGTGTGTTTTGTTTACATGAACGGGCAAATCGCGTGGCTTTTTTTTAATGGTCTGCAGTTGCAACTTTCATTCCAAACTGAGGTTATTCTCATTTAGTGCAGCTGTCGAAATGACACTGTATTTTGTAAATAATTACATTTAACAAACATTAAAATACCGGTATACAAGGTATAGTAAAAAATCCAAACCGTTACATAAAATAATACCGGTATATAGTTTTTAAAGGTATACCGCCCAGCCTTACTGCCAGCCTACATCAAGGTGACACCATTTGTCATGGCGGTTAATCATTGCTGACTTATCTAGACGATATATGAAATGATAATAGTCTACACCTCACGATCCTGTCTCTTTCCTCCCGCAGATTGTTGACACTTTCTTCATCGGCCGGTACATCCTTCTGTCGGTGGCCAGCTTGGGTTTCCTGGTTGCTCTATTCGGCCTGCTGCCCCTGCATTTCCTGGAAGCAGTCTATGCCAAGCCCTTGAGAACACACTAGAGAGAAGCTGCCAGGCCAAGTTGGCCCGCTAGACTGGTGGCGAATCCCCAATTTGCAGCGCTGGAGATGAGGCCAACTAAAAGGTTCCTACTGAAATGGAGCACAGGACTGGTTGGCACCCAGGCCAAAATACAGACAGTGCCAATGTTTTCTCTGGTCAACTCTTGTGTTTGTTGTTGTGTGGAGTTTGGGGCCAACATTAAAGGGATAAGCCACCCTAACACAGATGATATGTTTGGATGTTTTGTATTTATGGATAGCAGTTTGTTTTCATGGTAGTGGTTGACTCACACTTGGAATAACAAAATCCAATTCAAATTAAATTCATAAGATTAATTAATACTGTATGTTCTCTTACATTTCCTGTTTTACTCAAGTTGTAAAAAATATACTTTTGTATATATTTAGGGACACTATTAAACATTCTATTATGCATCATCAAAATGTCGCTAGGAAGTTTGGCGTTCTGCAACAGGCCCGGTTACGTATGCATTGCATTTATTCTATGACTTGTTTAACAGTTGGTCGGGTGGCTATTTATTTAAGATATCATCTTTGAAAACACTCCTCATTGCTGTCTGGTTTAATGAAGTATCGAGTCAGTCAAGCTTATTAGATGGAGAAGGAACTGTCAGTAGGGCTTTTGTTCTCTAAAAGACAGTCTCGTATCCTCAAGCAACACAGCAAAGCCGAAGTTTGCTCATTGTTTTTCTGCAAACTATTGTTCTGGGACAATATAATGTCATTTCTGTTTCCATAAATGCTCACCAAAAATGTGCATTGCACAGTGTATACACTCTCAGTAATTTTATGTGTGTATATATATATATATATATATATATATATATATATATTATGACTGAGGTTTTAATAAATACATTTTTAGTTTTTTTCTTTGGACTGCTTTTTATTTCATATGAGAATTGGTAATCTATTGGCTGACCTGGTTAAATAAAAACAGATTACATATAAAATAGCCTATGAATAAAGTAGATCAAAACTGGAATTCTTTTCATAACTCAGAAAATAGTCCAATTTAACATTTTATAAAACCCAAATATTTCAGATTGAAGAACTCTTGAAGCATCAGTAGAATTTGATAAGCTTTTTCATTCAAATGTTTCCCTTAATTTAATTATTACATGAAGGCCAGAAGTAATGACAGTATGCAACAGACCTTGTGTGAAGGGATTACACTGATTCCATAAAAAGAAAGATCTGTTAGCTAGTACCTCGTCTCTAATTCCAAACATAAACAAGGAAACAAACAGGTTACTGCAACCCCATGGGCAAATGAACCGTAACAATGCCTTCTCACGAGCTGTCATTTGTTACTCGTTTGTTCATCATACCGTACTGTTTCACATTGCCAATGTTATGGTAGTACCACCAATGATTCCACGGAGTATGAAGCTTTTTGCAATCTAGGGGCTCAATTGCTAAGCCCCCCTCTTGGTTTCTTGCAGCCCCCCCATTTAAAGTGCTGAGCCCAAAGGGACGTGCAGGGAAATTCCAACCAGGATGATGAAAGAGAATCTAATGAATCAAAACCAATCCTATTAGTTCCGGCCCACGTATCCACACAGAGGACTTTTCTACACAGTTCGGCCCATCCACCACCACAGGACCCTCTCAGAAAGGCTGGGAAACAGGGGCGGTTGGTGGGGATGGAACGGAGACAGTGTTACTCAAGGGGGGGCTTCTTGCCTGTAATCGACCATGTGATTACCACAAAACATGATCCGAGAGACGGGGGTAAAATACTGTCATAACTTGGTAGAATGTTTTGAAGCATAGTGACTCTGGTACAGTGAGATTCACTGGGAAGACTAGTTAAGGAATGTGGCCAAAATGTTGAAATTACACAGATTTTTTTTGGAATGTTTTGGTGTTGTCATGGAAATTGTCCTTTTAACATGTTTTATTCCTGCAACAACAGTTGGTATTTCAAGGTTGCCATATAACAGATACCAACAATTCCTGGAATCTGACAGTTCACCCAAGGCCTCTAAAAGACGCAAGCCCTACGTTCCTTACTCCAATTGACCCAGGCACATTATATTGTTTCCCTCGTCCTTTTGCATGATCCCTTCTTCATTTTATATTTTTTTACTACTCTGGGGAGTGGGAAAATGGGCAGAACAAAGCCTCAGGGGGTTTCAGACTCATTTGGGACCTCGATCCGGAGCCTTTGTGGAGCAGCCAGCTGGACATACAAAGAGATGGGGGAGACTGCAGAGAGATATGAGAGGGCAAAGAGGTGTGTGCAAAGCCCAGGATGTGGGAGTGGGTGCTTGGTTTTGAAGGAGTAGGGGATGGTTCTCCTCAGTAGATCTTGTATTGAGGTCCAGTCAAGCAGAACACCTGCTTTCCTTCCACACCCCCACCCTCTGCTTCATCCAGCCTTCCTCCTGGTGCAGTATGGCCAGTTTCACCAAGCCGGTATACTTGTGTCAAAGATCGTAGGTCAGAGTCAGGTTTAGCAGCAACTCTGGAGACCGTAGATATTGTATAGTTTGTCAGCAGGCCTCTATTGCCAACTTGTTATAGATTTAAAAACTTAAATTATTTGAGGGCTTAGACAGGGTAAAGAATGGAAGAGCCTCTTCTAAATCCCTCAGCCTGAATTTGAATTAGGGCTTGCTGCCTAACAAGTGGAACTCTGGGGACATCCAAACGTCCAACAAGTCCCCTCACTCTCCTGGTTTGGCTGGGTGCTTCACCATAGCTGGAAAACCTTTTTTTTCCAGGGGATGTTGAAATGTGCTTGGTGCCGGGTTGCTCCGGCAACAGACGATGTATTTTTGGGGCAGTGGAGTGTGGGTTTTCTCACTGCCTCATGGTCTCGCTCCATTACTCCCTTTGTGAGAGGCCAGAGGGTGCTGTCGGCTCCCCACACACCCCCGAACAAATCCCAGTCCCAGGACCCACTGTTGCCTCTGCCTCTTACCCCTCTCTCAGGAGGGGATTACCCCAAACCTGCATCTCCTGAAGGGAAGATGAAGGCCCAATTTAGAGGTCAGAGTGCTATCCAATGGCCCCCCGGCAGCTCGAACCCGATGCCCCATCCCGGGGTGAAGCGTGGCTATTTGGGTGTCCCTGTGGAGGAGAGGTGTCCAAACATGGGCCCCTTCCCAGCAAAGGGCTTTGGTGTCAGGCTTTAGAAAGACTACAGTCATTAAGGTGGAGGCAAGGATGGGTTGACTCTGTTGAATGGCCGTTGCGTTCTAATGAAAACACCTGATGATGCGTAAGTTATGATGTGGGTCTGTGGTCATCCACTTAGACTGGACACCGGGTGGGTTATTCCTTTACATCGATTAGAGCCAAAGTGATTTTTAAATAAACAGTGGCCATGTCTGGAATATTGCTTGCCTATATACATTGCTTATTGCATATTAATCACTTTCAGGGGGTGTCTGAATTTAGCGCTTAGTAGTTAATAGCTGTGGAATTGGCACTTTTATTTCTGATAAATTGGTGTCCTCTCACTGTATGAACAATGTTACAACACATATAGCCAAAGAGTAAACCTAGAAAAAAGCCTAAGTGACATGTAATCTGCATTTAATATCTGGTTTGCTATAACACTACAACACTAGTGACCTAATGTGTATTGGTCCCTTCAGGGAGAGGCCAGTCATAATAGGCTTTAGTTAATCAAAGTCAGGTCTGTCATTGTCCATTAGCAGTTCTGTTGTTTCCCATTATAATGGATGGGCAACAACAGTATGAAAGTGAAAGAGTCTAGAGGTTTGTTGGAATATAACCCCAAATTCAGTTTGATGTGTTAGCCCAGAATTGTACCTCTGTCCCCCAAGGCCTCTCTATAACCAGTACAAATGAAGAGTGAAACATTGGCGAAACATCGACCACAACATTTCGACAAGGTCATTTAAAAACAAATGAAAAACTGTTGTGTGATTGTGATCACTGAGCCAAGTTGATGTACGAGGGCTCATACTGTGCGAGGAGGCAGCTACAAATTTGCCTGGCTAGTTTTGCTAGTGGGGGGTGGGCTATGGGGGTATGAGTGGCCTCTTTAAAGGAAGACAGCAAGGGAAAAAGAACCCTTTGTGCCTCTTTCCTATTCAGTTATTCCTCATCAAAGGGAACTGACATTCTTGTAGCCAGATAATTGATACGTGAGTTTCAAAAAACGGAAATTGTCACCTGTGAAATTGAATTATCTCCACCTCGACAAATGACAATGCTTCAGCGTGATATTTAGTTCTATTCCTACCCGCGTTTGGCTTTTCACATCATATGGCAACACTCCTTGTCTGAAAAGCTTGAATGTCTTTCATTTGAGACTTGTTTGGTAACTTTCCAATTAATAGCCTAAAGCAATGTTGTAAAATAAAAAAGGGGGACGAACAGGAACAGGTAGCTGCATACTTTAATCAGTTGCCCTTGAAGAAGTAATTCCAGAACATGAGCCAACGGGTGTGGATGAGAGAATCATATCCAGTCCCTTTGACAGTGCAGAAGCAAGAAAGTGGTATTGTGCTGAACTTGATTAATGGAACTGATCTAACGTTGGTGAAACAGGCTTTTCTGTATCCTCCCCTCTGCCCCAAACTATGGTTCCTTCCTCCTCCCACACTCCATGCAGAACGAATGACACAGATGTTGTTGGAGAAGACAAGACCCCTTGGTCTCCTTCCCTGAGCTCCTCTCCCAGCATGAGGCCTGAAACTTGTTTTTCAATCACTGCCCCCCCCCTCCCCCCCAGGAAAAAAAGTGCCCAAAGAAAGACGGTGAGAGCAAGAAGACGCAAGAGAGAGGGAGGCAAGGGTGCTACAAAAGCGGGGGTCCAGGAATATAAAGAAAAAAAAAATCTTTATAACAATTTCCAAATAATTTAACGCGGGGAGGTCCAACAGTTGTCAGAGCAGGGACTAGTTGAGTTCTGCCTGTTAGGGTTCAAAGCCTACATGAGGGAGACATGGTGCGCTAGGAGCTTTAGCGCAGAGCTGTGTCATCTAGATAGGTAAAACGCGGAAGTTAGAAGATGCAGGTTGGCAGGTGGCTGCTCTGGGTGACCTGGCTCTATACCTGGGCGGAAGGATCACGACGGTGTCAGTGCCAATGCACCTGTCTACCTGAACCAGGATTGGCCGAGGGGTCAACGACACAGGTCAAGGAGCATGTCCGTCATCATTTAAAGCACTCACACCATCGGTCTCACAGGGACAGGCCGTACCGGAGAAAAGGTAAACTTCCTTCCTCATCCCTGACCTTATTCAAACACCTTTAGAAGGAAACATTCTCAGTTCTCAGACAGTTCTCAATGCTCAGCCACTGTAGTTTGACAATGTATTAATAATGCATTACTGCAATTACACATCTCGACTGATCTTGCATTACTATTGAGGAATGTGTTATTTGTTTGACTAATGGTGTAGCCAATAATAGTAGAAAAATAAACTACTTTTTGTCCTATGCCTTCATATTTTAGTAGAAATAACTTACAGTATATTTTGGTCATTTTTATCTACAGTGTTTTTATTAATTGTAGAGTGAGAATTTCAAAGCTTTGCCTTGCCGAATCTGTTAAGAAAAACATTGATGTTTGCATTAATTCCAGTGTGAAATATGAAACCATTGAAATATGTGCTGGAAAATTAATGAAAGACCTGTATGAGACGATGTAAGCAAATTTGTAGCTTGTAGCAGCTTTGGCAGCAATATTGTGGAATTCATCATCTGTATCCAAACTAATTGTATTGCCATTCTTTTTTCTTGTCTTAAAGTGCCAAAGCACTATGAAACCTCGTCATATTCAGCTCTAATGTGTTATTAATATATTTGTCACAAACACTGTTTTTTACTTAATGTATTTTTCCCGCATTTTTCTTGTTGATATAGCTTACATTCACAAAAACTTATAACCATCTGGGTTTTTAAGCTCTGACCTGAGGGTCTTGGAAACATTTGCGGGTTGCAATTTCTTGCAAAGTTTCGTCCATTTCACTATGTGTTATTGAATGATGTAGCAGTATATGGCTTCTGTTTGAAGAAACCTTTATGTAGCAGTACTTCAAAAGAAATTGCAAGTAGAAATCTTCTCAAAAGCACTTCAATAGCTTCTGGAATGAAGTTCCCATTTTTTTAACAATTAATTTTACTAACTTCATTCACCCCTCACCCACTCCAAGAACTTTCTTGACCTTTTGAAACTTTATAACATGAGAAGAGCTCCATCTTAAAGCAATCCCTCAGCGTAGCTTTAACCCAGCATCATTTCCATGTGTTGTGTTACGGACAAGCCATCATTCAGGCCCTCTAAACCTTTTGTTACTTGCTGAAAGCTGGCCGATGCCGAGGCCATCAAGCCTGAGTTGTTGGATCAATATACGCGTTTGTCACCTCGACTGAGCCCTTTTAGACAGATACAATAGCTGGATCACTAAGCAACACTTTATGTATGTGTTCTTTAGTAGGGAATGAACTACCAGTGGTAGTTCTAACTCTTTCTGTTCTCATTCTCTCTGCAAGTTCTGTTTGCACAGGATCTTGGGTAATAGGGATAAGTAAGTATTAGCTCCTGTAGTGGTTTTTCTTTACTACTAACAGCTATGGTCTAGAAAGACGTCATTGCTGTTTCAGCTGTAATGGAGCCAACCACTAGGTCTAAGTGATTTTGTAGGATGGTGGAAAAGACAGTGTCATTTTTAACTCATTAGACTAAAACATACATCTGTAGACTTTTGTTCTACCCATGGTCTGGTGATCTGTAGATGTATGCAAACCGTTACTAGCCTTGACTTGTCTAAACATGTCTAAACTTAGAAATTTAAATCAGTTGAAGCCATTTAGCATGTGTTATTGAGATATCCTCTATCTACCCAACAATGCCTAAAGTATAATTATATATTGTTAATTAATTTTGTAATATACATGAAACTGAAATAATAAGAAATTATTTATTGGGTTTTTAAAAATTATTTTATTGTGTGACATACACATAGATAAACTATTAGAAAGTTTGGCAAGATTGCAAGAATTGTAAAACAAAATATATTTGTGATCATGTAATTTCCATGTATTGTTCAGAAACATGGGTGACTCCACATTTCCTGACTTTCCATGCAGTGTAGACAATACTACGTTGCTTGGTGTTTAGCAAAAATATATACTTTAAGACAAAAGTCCACAGGGATGACTGCATTTTACGATTAGAAGGCAAGAAATACATTTATACTATGAAGTGTATATGGATACCGTTTTAGTAAGATTGTGTATTTAATTGCCCCCTGCAAATGTTCGGCTTATTAATATTTGAAAACTTGTTTTCATGAAATGCTCAGAGAAGACGCTGTGCTGTATGTCCTGTGTTGACGTTACTTGCTCCTTCGCATCAATCCCCATTTATAAAATACATGTTGAAAGTAGACCACATATTCTGTTTAGTTTCTGCACTGGCAGTGGTTTTATTCTTTGGCATCTATAGTTTTTAATGAATTGCAGATGTTGTTATAACGGTGTCATAAGCCACTCATGCGAATAAAGACTGTAATTTACAACCAGTGATTTAAATGTGGGAGTGTCGCTTTTTAGGCATTGACTTGTTGGCGGTTTCGCCTGCCTTCTGTTCGTGTCGTAGTTAATAGGCACCGTTCCTATTTGCGTTTGAGCCCGCATTTCTTTTGGCAAAAATTGACTCATTTCAGAAATCATAAATGCATCTCTACCTGTTGACAGGAAACGTCCTCCACTGGAACCCCACTTACTGCGTAAAACTTTGAAGGAAGCGCGCGTCAAATTATACGCTATGCAACAGATAGGTGAAGAATTAATTAAGCAGGTTGCATGGTGTGTTTGGAACCTGTACTACAATGAATGAGCAGCTGTATATAAGACTCTTTTTCTTAACTCTTGCGGGTAAGACTTTTTTATTATACATTATACATTTAATATAAGGTAAACATTGACTGTATATTGTATTGCATTTGGAGACGTCAGATCGCACAGTTGGGTAGGGAGTCAGACTGGAAAACGGAAGATAGATGGGTTTGAGTCCCGAGTGATCCAAATCGATCGTTGTGTCCTTGAACAAGGCACTTTATCCTAAGTTGCTCCGGATGGCCCTATAGCTACTTAATGTAAGTTGTTCTGGATAAGAGCGTCTGCTAAATGGCTTAAATGTAATTGATAAACTACAACATGGCAAAAATAGCTGAGCCATTGAAATATGGAAGGATGGAAATATAGGCTACAACTACTGCATTAGTATATATTGCCATGAAGATGTATACATACAGCCTATATTACCAGCCCTTTATATTTCTACTTCTCAGTTAATGCCTGGTTTGTCAGGTACTCCTATAATTAAAGTGCATTCTTAACAGCTCTCTTAAAAACTCTCAACTTGCCAATTATGATGCCTGTGATACGAGTGTAAACATTTGTTTAGTATGAGAGGCCGTATAGGCCATAATTCATACTTGGTCTCACATACAACACCATAGCCTCACATATATACCATTATACTCTCACATATATACCATTATACTCTCACATATACATGTATAACATTATACTCTCACATAGATACCATCATACTCTCACATAGATACCATTATACTCTCACATAGATACCATTATACTCTCAC
>JACXGM010026781.1:0-14743 GCA_016801145.1 Umbra pygmaea
TTATAATAGTTCTACATTTCTTTGGTGAAATGGTTGGATGTGATTCCTCTTGGTGAAAAAGGTTATGCCCTGACTGAGTACATACACCGCTTGCAAATCCTGAAACAAGCAGGAGTGCGCACACACGCACACGAACCACAGTGGAGTGATGTATAGGTTTGTGCAGGTGGCTCTGTCTTGGGTAAGCGGGGTGGGGTGGTGGGACTGCTATACACACCAGAGCAGGCCTGCAACATAATTATGGCATGCGGGGTTCGCCGCGATATTGCGCTGGAGAAAGGTACCATTCAATGAAGTTCAGTGGCCACAACACCCACCATTGTGGGCTCTACGAAGGAGACAGGATCTTATTCTGAGCTTCTAATGTAGCAAGTTCTATATTTCGTAAGAAAGCTACTTAAACGTGTAATATTTAGTGAAAATAATTCATTTATTTGAAATACACTTCAGGTTCTCGTTAATCAATTTCAGTGACTATAGCAGTAACCTCAGTTGACACCGCATTTTCCTTTAACAATCGACGCCTGATTTTAAGCTTCCAAATAAAACAAATAAGCGGTTGGCCTGCACCTGAGACCTGAGCATCTTTATTTTTTCTCAGAGAAAATCATTTTCTTTGCCAGATTTTGCTTATCCATGTCGTAAATTCTAAGGGCGAGGTCTCTAATCAATGCAAATTTGTGGGCGTGTTATTTAAATTACGATGGGATTTCAAACGTCTGATTTATCAACGCCCGTTCTTTCGTACGCTGGAATTGGAGTGATACGAATTTTTTGTAAATCACACGTGAGTCTCGTCGTAAGATGATTTCTGCGCTCAGATCTACACTGGTTTCTACGCAAGTTTGATAAATGAGGGCCACTGTCTCTAAATGGTAGTTCTCATTCATCGTACAACTGCCACTTCAGCCGACCTACAATAACAGTCAAATGGATCCTTAAACTTCTTAAAGGGAAACCCTTTCACAGATTATACTATATGTTTATGTTCACAATGAAACAACATAGCCATTCAGATTTTAGCTCAAATTAAATCGCAGTAAAAATTGTGTATATATTTAGACATATGTGGAAACTTATTTGTAACAAACATTTTACAGGCTTTGCCCAAGGGATTCTACCACAGTACGCCCCTGCATTGATCCATGATTTTATGGTAGGCTCAACAAGACTCGTTCTCCTCCAGTCTGAGGCAACCTGCCTGTTACAAACCCATCTTTTAAGTTCAGAAATGATTCACTGTTTATGCAATCTAATAATCTCCTTAGAATAGATCCAAAATCTGCATTCTGATACTGGACCATCCTATCCATATTTATTCATGAAGTTGGCAGAGCAATAAAGTGAAGGTATGGAGGTGTAACGCGGCTGGTGTTGTGGGTGTTGGTAGGTGGCAGAACGCAGGATCTCTGTATCACTCTATTAGAGACAGCTGGTTTCTACAGTACCCATAAATACCATTTGGAGTAGAAGAGCATAATAGACATTTATGTAGATCTATACACACATGAGCTATCGCTTTCTATACATTACGTGGTACAGGCACGATAGCAATTGCCAAGTGTACAACGTGGATTTACAACTTAACATGAATTACTTTTTACATGGTATCGGCACGATAGTATTAAATTATGTTTTTGTATTCTAGTTCTTACCTCTCATGCATGGGTAACAGGAAACAATGACAAAGACAGAACAGGGATCAGAAGGGAACAGATATACAAACACTAATGTATGACAAGGAGCAGCTGATGTTAATGATGATTAGTGAAACACAAAGACAGGTGTGATGATGTCCAATGAATGAAATGAATGACATGAAAGTCCATGCCACAGGATATAATCCAATTCCCCAAATGGCACAATCCCATCCTAATTGTGACAAGAGGACTAAATGTGCCATATTGTTCTCCTCCCTCTCCTGTTTCGGTGTGGCTCCAGTGGTCGACGTCACTAAGCTACTGATGCCACTGCCCCTCCACCCATTTGAGTTGGGTTTATTGTCTTATTTTTTTAAGATTCTTAAATACGATAGTTTGGAGAAAATGTTACCTGTTTCCATCATTGTGATCGGCCAATGCTTGCATGTCACATAAGTCTGCTTGAAATTGCAACAAAGCATGAGTTGGGAAGACTATTCCTAGGAACGTTGTTATGTACTGGTTCATGTAATGTATAAGCATTTTGCTCAAACAACCATTCACTCACTTGGTCATCGCTTAACTTGGAACCATATTCAACTATTGCTCTCTGGAACCTCTCTTTCCCACCAAAAGAACCTGGTTTGGATGGAGTAAAATAAATGTTTTTTATTAACTGCTAATAAAGCCATCCTACCCAATATGGTTACTCTAAGGATATAAGACCAACACATATATCATTATATATATATATATATATATATATATTATATTATATATATTTATTATGTTTTCACAAGGTTAGAGAAAGTCAGCATGAGCTTAAGACCCATTTTCTCAACAACAAAAGAATACACTTAATTTAATACTTGTACTACATTTACAGAATCATGTCTCTGTAATTGTAAAACACATACATCAATAACATAGGTATACAATTAAAGTAAATTATAAACGTAAACTATTTTTAAAACGTTGTATTTAAAACTGTAGGCAAAGCTGTATCAATTTCTTTAGACATATTCTGCGATATCATCTGTTCCCATTTGAGAGACTCAGCATTACAATGCACATGCTACATTATTTCATAATTTTTTCAACACATTCAGCAATCAAAAAAATTATTGGCCTTGTAGCGAGAAACATCATCGACGTTCCTTTCAATAATATACAAACAGATCCTTAACATCCCTTAAAATAAAATATTGGCTTATTCTCTCTAACATAATACGGAGAGAGTTACCCATGATGACAGTTTTGCAAATTATAAATATTTAAAACTCTGTGTTCAGCAAGATGTAGAATTTCCTGATCTTCAGACTAGTTCTGCCAACAAGTCACAACATCAAATAGCTTTTCTTTTTTTTCATCAATATCTTCAACAAATGTTAGCTTGGCTTGTTTAAACTAATCTGAAGCAGCAGTTTCATGTTTTATTGCATTTAGAAAGGCCTCTTTAATAATGGGGACCCTGGGTTTTGCTACCACAAAGCCTACACGTTTCAGGGCTCTTACATTTACATTTATATGTACATTTACATTGTAGTCATTTAATAGACGCTCTTATCCAGAGTGACTTATAGTGAATACATTGTCTTACCAATGCAGGTATGAGCGGGTCAGACCACAATCTTCTGGTCAGTTCTTTCAAATGGTTGAAGAAGTAGTTGTATGGCTCTGGAAACAAGCACATATGTTGACGCTGGCTGGGATGGTTTATTAAACAACCGTTACAGTTTTCTGTTTTATGCCCGTCAAGCACAATTTCCAAAATTGCTGCAACCGATTCTGTTATAGTGTCCACAATAGCCGTACTGAGGCCACCATCAAAAACATCTTCAACCGGGTCTTCAGGCTGTGTATTGCATGATGAGCTATGTGAAAAGGTTGGCAGGCTAGTAGGACCATCAAATTCCCAGGGATTCTGGTTCCATTCTTGATAAGCGTTCTCTGATTCGTAAAAAGCCATGGTCCCTGCAGATCTGAACTTTACTGTTGAGCTGTTGCTTTTTATTTTGCTGAGCAATGCCTACCTCCTAAAAGGGACGTGCTTAACGGACTTTCACTTTTTTAAGAGGTGGTTCCTCTAGATTGACCGAGGATAAGTGATTTCCTTATTTTAACAATACTCCACCACTGATGGCTCCAAATGAACAACTTGTCAATTGTATGAAACAACCTATAAACCCATTCAGGCCAAGCTGTAACCACCAATGTAACCCGTAACCCTTATTTTCCTGAAAATAGATTTTTAGGTTGTTCAATCAAGCTCTCTGTACCAAAATTGAGTTCCAAATTACCTAAAGCTTTTCCACTCCTTCTCCAGACAACCACACTATGGTATTACTGATGTAAATAGTGTACTGTACCAGTCCACTTGATATCCACTGATGTATATTCGGTATAGCCGTGATTTATTTTCTCCACCTTTGAACATATAACAGTCCGAAACACATCCCAGTCACCGATGTTGTATTTCACACCAGGTGTTTCAGCCCAATATTCAGATCCTATATGCAGGTAGTACAACTTCACTTAAGATACAATATAATCAAACACAAATCCAACAACAACCCTGTTAGCTGGGATTGTTCCATACATCTCTGACCAGAAGATGTACTGCCCAGGGTTCATGTGTATCTAATGTCATACCCATTTGAATTCTATACTGCTCTGTGCAGATTTGAGGGACTATTAAACTACTTTTATGTGGATTACATCTGGCTGCCTCTCCTACTAAACACTACATAATGCAATTATAAATGTTTGCATTTACAATGGGTGGTATGAACCTTCAGTTAGGATGAGTTGTTCTGAAAGGACTGTGATTGGAATATCGTGATTGGACATTTCAAATGTGTGCTGTAAATCAAGTAGCACAAGAACTAAATGTAGTGTTGCCAAATTGGGCTGCTCTTGAGTTACTTCTAAATACACCATGGCCGTCATGGTATTGCTATTGAAAATGTTTTATTAATAATGTCAAAGTAAATCCTTTTGTGCTATTTCTGTAGGGAACGAACGTCCAGAGGTGTTTGTATCGAAGTAGCTCCAGCACCATAGTTTGTTATCCGCTTGGCCAGCATTCACACAACTTATGAAAAGGGATGTCACAGTTTCTTCAAAGATTTGGCACATCACAATTTATATATCCAATTAAATGCGAAGACAAAATGTGTTAATAACACAGGCTAGTTTAGGTCACACAGGCTGAACACAATGTACACAGCTCAAGACATATTGTACACTTTCATAATTATTCAAGAATCCTAATAACACATTATAGCCAATCACAAATCAAGCATGCTGTATTGCATGGAAACAAGGTATTTTTTTCTAATTAACTACTTAACTGTTGGTTACTAGAGCAGTTTCAACAGTCTACCATCTTTTAGCCATGTACCCTTTGGCCAGGTTTAAGAAATTGATAATGTTTTATTTGACAGCAAATTTGTTAGTGAGAACATGTGAGTTGGATCAACTGTGTTCATTAAAACTTGGGTTGACTTGTCTAGTAGACGTCTGAAACAGCTTTTTTTGCAGCAGCCCTGTCTGGTTAGATGATTGATCTTGGGCCCTATTTTAATGATCTATGCGCACAGCGTGAAGCACATGGCGCAAGTGCGCTTTGGGCGTGTCCAAATCCACTTTTCCTAGTTTGACGGGTCCATGCGCCGGGCGCATGGTTCAAAAGGGTTTTACTAAGTGTCCTCATTAATTCATAAGTGTGTTTTGGGCATCATATGCAATAAACCAATCAGTGTCATCTCCCATTCCCTTTAAGAGACAGACGTGTTTGTACCTTGGCGCATTGCTATTATGATGGCGGATTTGCACCTTAATATTTTTATTTTTAATCTTTTGATGTTTGTGTGCAGCTGCCCTTCCCTGTGTGTGTGTAACCAGCATAGTGTGTGCGCGCTGTGCATACGCCTAGGAGCATTTGACTAATTTGCTGTTAAAATAACAATGAAATGCTGCGCTACTGACTTTAGACCAGGTTTTTGTTGGTCAATGGCGCAATCACTTTCCGATGCCTCAAGATAGCACTACGCCAATAATTATCCTAAACACACCTCCCTGTAATACCAGCACGCCCATGGGTACAAAGATGGATGCAGGTGCATTTGCTATTTAAACAACATGTGTGCTGGATGGAAAATTGACAACTGTGTCAGTCTTAAACTAGTAAAGACACTTGCATTCGGGCTTTGCGATGCGTTGAGCCGGGTGCACGATAGGGCCCATAATGTGCATACTGCCTTTGCTTAAGTCTTGTCTTCCATTATGCACAGTTAGACTCAATCTCCACAATAATTAAGTGTATTTAAAACCACTCTGTTCTCTTTTGTCCTTCTAGATTATGGT
Organism: Umbra pygmaea; assembly: GCA_016801145.1. NCBI lineage: Eukaryota > Metazoa > Chordata > Actinopteri > Esociformes > Umbridae > Umbra > Umbra pygmaea. The sequence continues at coordinate 6,009 of JACXGM010026781.1, forward strand.
CAAAGTTACCCGCCTGTTTCATGGTTAGCTTATTTTTTGTTTATGTCTCCATTGCATTTCATTAAACTCTGTTGGACTTTGCATCTGCCTCATGCATGTACAATGTGACTTCCCCTCAACATATTTACTGGTACTAAAAAATAAGCATTCATATTTTAGTTGATGTACACAATAAAATGTATGAACACAAACAGTGATTTCCCCATAGAAATAAAGAGAACCGTTTGCCACTGTTTGTCAACAGACACAGAAAACAGTAAATCTGACATTTTAATATGAATCATATTCATCAAGGGAAATCTTTTTTTAGAGGGATAGATTTGACCAGTGTCTATATCATGATCCAAGTGTCCTTGTCAAAAAAATTTTTTAAAAGATTCTCCTCATACCTACACATTCCTTATTATGTATTGAAAATGACATCATCTCTATATGACCAGGGGGTTCAGTTCAGGAGGCTATGGGTGAGGTAAGGAGGTTGGATGACCAGGGGTTCAGTTAAGGATTCCATGGGTGAGGTAAGAAGGGTGGATTAGTGGTTCAAAGGGGTATAGTTTGAGCAGGGAGAAATCCCTGTTGAAAACAAAATGTAAATTAATTTCAAAACATTCTGTGGGGCCCATATTTATGGCATAGACATACATGTACATTATGTACATTATTTTTTGACTTTAGGAAGTATATTTTTTATAGTAATTGTACTGACTTGATTTTGTATAATTTGATGTAGATGTTATGTATTGTCATGTAAAACCTGAGGGTGTATGGTCAGAAAAGTCAACATTGTTCCATATATAAAATGATAGTTATTCTGTCCCGGTGAATCATTCTATAACTATATTCATTACACAGGGAGCAATGGAGACAAGGAATATAATCCCTGATCAAGTATTAGCCTAATTAGATCTTAACATGTCATCATCAACATTGAGTATTTTTAAAGACTGCACGTATTTTTCCATGCAGAGAAGGCACAGCTTCAGGCCTGACGTCTATGTTGGGTATGTCTAGATTAATTTACAGGTGCCACTATGTAATTTCATCACATTAACATCATGTAAATATCCTAAATATCCTTCCTCCTTTCTTCCTCCTTTCTTCCTCCTTTCTTCCTCCTGCTCCCTCTTTTCTTCCTCCTGCTTCCTCCGTTCTTCCTCCTGCTTCCTCTTGCTTTCTCCTTTCTTCCTCCTTTCTTCCTCCTGCTTCCTCCTGCTTTCTTTCTAGTTCCACGTTGTGTAAATCTACATTCATCCTCTGTTTGTTTGATTGGATGAAAAGTTCATATAAAAAAAAAATCAGATTGGTTGGAGGACATCCTCTTCTATGCTACTTCATTAATGTTTAAGTCTATGGAAGAAAGGTCGACCCACTAATCTCCACATTCTGAATGAGGTATGCATAGCTTCGAGGATAATCGTGATTTTCCATCCTCCAGCTATTCTAGATTCTACCAGAGACTGCGCTGTTTTCCCTACTGAAAACCACTAAAAACATTTTATGAAAAAACAACAACAGATGACCTTTTGAATTTTATTCATACCTTTTTATAATATAATTTAATAAGGATGATCCTCCCCTGACAAGCCTCCACTGATGCACATGAGTCCACTTTGCAAATTTCCAGATTGAGATTTCTAAAACCTCCAGTAGAAGCTGTACTTTATCCACTATTTCAGACATGGGTTAGTATGTCAGTTCCTTAATTCCTCTTATTATACCTAGATGGTAATCTTCCTTTAATTTGTCCACAATAACTTTTTTTTCAAGAACCCTGCAGGCTGTTCTTGATATTTTAGGCCATTATGTTTTTGAGGCTAACTAGTTTTGTTGCACACTGCAGTCCAGCCTCTCTAGTTTGGCTGCTAATGTCTTAAAATTGGTAGTGTCTAAAGCACTGAAGTAAATTTTCCAAATACTTTGGGTCCCTTAAATTAGCTGTTATTTTCCAAATACGTTGGGTCCCTTAAATTAGCTGTTATTTTCCAAATACGTTGGGTCCCTTAAATTAGCTGTTATTTTCCAAATACGTTGGGTCCCTTAAATAATAAAATGTGCTGTTATTTACAAATGATACATCCGACATGGATGAAATTAACCTCAAAACTCAAAGTCTGTACTTTAACCCCATCATCGTTGTATAATTTCAAAAACTGCTGGAGTACAGGGCCTAAACAACCAAACTTGAGTGACTGTCCAAATACTTATGTACTGCACTGTATACACACACACACACACACACACACACACACACACACACACACACACACACACACACACAAACTTGGTCTGATTTTCTAATGAGGCAGGGTCCAATGACAGTGTCAGCAGGATATATCACCCTGATTGAGTTTTTCTGAACATGACTACTAATGACCTCCTCTGTAGCTCATGTGATGGCAATTCCATCATTCTCTATAACTGCAGACAAGCACAATGATAAAAAAATGTGAATCAAAAATCAAATATTCACCAAATATTTATGTTAGAATATGTGTTATATTCTTCTCCATATCAGCCACTAGAAAAGAGAGCTCATTAGCTGTTTGCTGATGCCTTCAGTATATACAGGCAAATACCAGCCGATCTATCGATAGATGCCTACAACTGTTAATCCAGTTCACCAGCAATTTGTCTGTTTTTTGTGCAATACACTTTGAGGTTATCCTTATCTATGTAAAACATTTTCTTTAAAGTATTTTAATTAATTTATTAGTAGATTGATGACCTTCCCTTAAATGTCTGCTACTTAGAATTATTACATCATTTTGCAATTTTCCGAAGGCAGTAGGAATGCATGTTGAGCCAGTCCAACTTTCGGAAATCAATCCTGATTGAATAGAAACTAGGCTTCCTTGTTATATAATGTTTGATAGAGTTAATTTGTAGGTCTATGGATACAATCAAGTCAAAATAATACCATGTCAGGGTTGTTATTTATACAATAGGTGTATCATTATCCCAGAGGTTATAAGGTTCAGGTGACAAAATACAAACAGCTGTAATCAGTGATACAAGTAGCAAAGGATTGTTTTATTTTCTGTGAGTACTACTGTTATTAAATGCAAGGCATCACAGTTTATGACTGATAACAGAGAAGAGCCCCCACAGTGACTGAGTTCTAAAAGACCTATTACTTTACAAGTGGTAAACAGTCAGATTGAGACATGTTTTGATGTTCGATGTTGAATGCGTAGAGGATTTGTATCAGTGAATAACAAATTGCATAGGGTATGTTTGTGTGTGCAATGCATGTGTGTTCATTCTGCAGAATAAACCAGTTTTTCTTGTATAGCATACATCCTGAGTTGCCTTATTATAACCCATATACCAACTCCATTGAAAGAGTCAAAAGGAATGTGATCTATACCCTGGTCTCATTTCACACAAATACAGTGGCAAAAAAAATGTCAACCCTTTGGAATTACAGTACTTGGATTTCTTTTACATTTTCATGTTGATATTGAACTCACTTTTTAAATATTCAAAGTGCAGGGTTGAAAAATTGTGTGAACCCTTGGGTCAGGACCTGGACTGGTCCACTACAGAAAGGATATGTTTTTCAGATGAAACAATTCTGTTGTTTATTTACTTCTGTGCTTTGAATTGTTGTCTTGTTGCATCAATCAACTTCTGTACATCAATTTTGGCGGCTATGAAGTCCCTTTGTGGTATTTTCAAACTATGATAAAAAGACAATTTTATGAGATTGCTGGGGTGAATTGGGCGATTGATTGTACTGCGTCTGTAGCCACCATCAATGAATGAGTACGCATTTATCAATCACAAAAACTTTAATTCAATCAACGTTCAGATCATATGTAATGCCAGGATGTTTGTTCTGTATATGGTAGCCCGGTGGCCGGGTGGGACGCGTCTCTTTATTTTTCTAAACTGCAGCATTGGAACAACGCTACAGGAGAGTGCACTGCATGGCTGGAGTCATCTCCTCGGTGAGTTACGCCCTCTTACAATTATTATAATAGTTCTACATAGTTCTTTGGTGAAACGGTTAGATGTGATTCCTCTCTGTGAAAAAGGTTATGCCCTGACTGAGTACCTAACTCCGCTTGCAAATCCTGAAACAAGCAGGAACGCAGTTTTAACAGTGCGCACACACGCACACGAACCACAGAGTGATGTATAGGTTTGCTCAAGGGCAGGTGGCTCTGTCTTGGGTAAGCGGGGTTGTGTGGGGGACTGCTATACACACCAGAGCAGGCCTGTAACATAATTATGGCATGCGGGGTTCTCCACGATATTGCGCTGGAGAACGGTGCCATTCAATGAAGATCAGAGTCCACATCAGTCACCGAAGGAAACAGGATCTTATTCTGAGCTTCTAATGTATAAGTGCTATTTTGGGTTAAAAATACAATGTGGAATGTTTAGTGAAAATAATTATTTTATTTGAAATACACTTCAGGTTCTCGTTAATTGCTTTCAATGACTATAGCAGTAATCTCAGTCAACAGCGCATTTTACTTGAACTATCAACGCCTGGTTTTAAGCTTCCAATTAAAACCAAGCAGTTGGTCTGCACCTGAGACCTGAGCGTCTTTATTTTATCTCAGAAGAAATCATTTTCTTTGCCGGATTTTGCTTATCCATGTCGTAAATTCCAAGGGCAAGACATCTAATCCATGCATATTTGTCGGCATGTTATTTAATTTACGATTGTTTTCAACCATCTGATTTATCAACAGCCGCTTATTCGTACGCTGGAATTGGAGTGATACAAATGTTTTGTAAATCACACGTGAGTCTCGTCATAAGATGATTACTGCGCTCAGATCTACACTGGTTTCTACACATGTTTGATGAATGAGGGCCAATGTGTTCCTTCCAAACAACTGAACTTTGGTTTCATCTTACCACAGAATACTTTGCCAGTAGCGCTGTGGAATATTTAGGTGCTCTTTTGCAAGCATCAGATGTCAATTCTTTTTTCTCTATAGTCAGTTTGGCTAACCGTGGTGTGATGAACATCACAACTGTTAGAGGTAATTGTGTAACACTTTCCAGCTTCATGCAAGTCAACAGTTCTTAATCTTAAGATCCTCTAATATATCTTCAGTTTGAGGCATGGTTCATATCAGTCAATGCTTCTAATGAATTGTAAACTCAAGATTTGTGAGTGTTTTTAACAGGGAAGGGCCGTTCTAAACAAAAACAACAATCTTGTCCAATTGATTGGACTCCTGACTCAAATTAGCTTTAGGAGAAATCATTAGCCTAAGTCTTAACATACTTTTTCCAATCGATACTGTGATAATTAAATTGTGTATTCAATAAACACAAGACATTTAACATTTTTAAAGCGGGCTCTATGTGAAACCAACCCAAAACTCTCAACATTCTCTGAGATGTGAAATCTCCACATAGAGGAAATTTGCGTATGTGTGTAAATGCCATCAAATACTGTCAAATTAGCAGAATGTCAGACATGAATCAATAGATATCTGGTTTTATGAAAAGGTCAGTGAGAAACCTTTTAAGATAATCCTGTAATGATGCTGTTTTAACAACAGGCTTTTACTTTTAGCATTCGGTCTGGATGCATTTCTAAATGCTAGAATTTCTAAGCAAAAATACTTGATGCGATATATATTATAATGGAATTTTATCATTGTATACTGTGTGTATGTTGTCTGTAACATACATTGATTTAAACGATTGTATGCCGAACTCCTAGACAGACTGTCATTAAAGGAATATGTAAGCATTACAGACAGCTTAGCTGTACTAGTGTTATTATTGCCACCGACCATATAGTATCACCTCCCAAATTTATTTTAATCTAAGTCGCCCATTTGGTATGCAGGGCACTAATGTTTTCTGACAAGGCAATAAATAATTGCATGCTTTTAATAATGCCACCAACATCTGGAGGCAACCAAATGATTCCGCATCAGGTATAGCCTTGAATCAAAATATGGCCTTACTCAATTCGAGCCTTTATGGCAGGGGTCATCAACTCCGGTCCTGGAGGGCCAAAACACTTCAGATTTTTTATTTTAATTAGTAGTTAATTGCAATTTCCCAGGTATAAACCAGTCCCTTATTAGAAAGAGTGAACAAAAATCAGAAGTGTTTCGGCCCTCCAGGACCGGAGTTGATGAACCCTGCTTTATGGCTTCTACTTTTTAAGAGAAAAATTGTTTAACCTAAAAAATACTCATAATCTACACTGAACAAAAATATATAAACGCAACACTGTTGTTTTTGCCCCCATTTATCATGAGCTGAACTCAAAGAGCTAAGACTTTTTCTATGAACACGAAAAGCCTATTTCTCTCAAATATTCTTCACAAAATCTGTCTAAATCTGTGTTAGTGAGCACTTCTCCTTTGCTGAGATAATCCATCCACCTCACAGGTGTGGCATATCAAGATGCTGATTAGAGAGCATGATGATTGCACAGGTGTGCCTTAGGCTGGCCACAATAAAAGGCCACTCTAAAATGTGCAGTTTCATCACACAGCACAATGCAACAGATGTCACAAGCGAAACTCCCACTCAGTGATTTAGACTTAGCCAGCTGTGCATCCTAAGGAATCACAAACAATTTAGTAGGCTGCGGAGCTGGCCGTGGTGCTAAATCCACCTATTGTGGCTGTAAGCTAAATGCACCTAGTTTTCGTATCTTTGTTTTGTTGTTACAGAATAGTTTTGCTCCTGTGAACTGCCATTAAACAAGAAATTTGCTTTGGATTTCAAAGTTTGCCTCCTACCTTACCAAGAATGTTACAATCACCATGGCAATAACGAAATTTCTAACTTCCATGAGGCACAATGGAAATATTATTGTCGTAATAGCTTGTGTTTAATGACAGTTGAGGAAGACTCATCCAGACATTTAAATCTGGTGAAGAGGTTTATTAATGTGATACCCATAAATACTCAATTAAGATAATATTAAGTTAAATTGAAGTAGATGTTCCATGATTTTGTGTGCTGAAGGCCCCAGTGGCCCACAAATAAACAATGTCGGCCCTTTTGTCAACAACATAATGATGAACCTCAACTGCTATTGCAGTTTTTGACAAAGAGAAGAAGAGTGCTCATTTTCTTCATGGGCTCTCTGATGGGCATGTTAACCTTTGGGGAGCTTCGATGTGTGCGTCACCAGGAAATGTTCATGGAAGGGAAGTAATGTTGCATAGCCCCGAAAGCTTTTAATGATGATTTTGGCTCATCAGGCAAGAGAAACAGAACAGATTTATACCAGTGCTCTCTCACCTCTTTCTTTCGAAACTTAGTCAAGACAACACACCGCTCACAGGCTTCAAAAGTTGCTGCCTGGATTTCTTGATTTGATATGTTTTAACACCGTACCGGAACATTTGTAAATGTCTTCTCACTGTAGACCCCAGGTCCCTTGCAAATGTTTTATGGAAATATGCACTACATTAATCTAGCTATGTCATAAGAAAAGGAATCCCACACAGGTATCTTGTATAATTAAAATAGCATCGTTGTTGAGTGTTCAACATTTAGTTGGTGGTCATCATTTACTAATACATTAAAATGTCTAGAAAAGGTTTAATATGTATCACTAAATGCTACTCTATATTGTTTGGTATTTCCTAAAATCTCTAGATTATGTGGAAATTATGTATTCAAGATCATATTATTCTAAAGTTGTAAAAATGACTTTTTTCTCACTGTAAATGAAGATTTGTTCCATTGTAGAAACATCTCAGGAAACAGGATGTCTCTGGAATCCAATCAATGTATATTTAAGATAGTGTGAACAAATGGAGAACAATAGCAAGATGTTTACCATGGCTTACGAGCTAGTGGGAAAGATGTTTGCTGCAAATGTTTGGGACAACGGGAGGGGAGCAACTTATAGAAAATGTCAGACAAGGTGGTGCCTAGTAACTAGTATTAGCTTTTTTAATCCAGGACTCATGGCCATTAGTGGGATTTTGTAATAATTGTACGAAATTGGACCAATAAGTAATCAGTATTAAGTTTATGTTGTGACATCATTCTCTCTATAAAAATTAATTGTCAGGAGTTCTCTCTGTAGAAACAACTCAGACTTAAAACTGTTGACTTAAACATTAAAGTCTATGCTCCATTTTCTACACGTCCTCCGGACTCTGAGTACATTTATTTCACATCTTGTGAACGTAACATACATGTAGGTATGTAAGGCAGCACCAAATCAGACAGATAAGTAGGAAAAAGTCCATGTAGTGCTTTGTAGGTTAACAGTACAATTTTGAAATCAGCCCTAGCCTTATTGGGCAGCCAGTGTAGAGACTAGACTTGGGGTAATATGTTCACATTTTACAGTTCTAGTCAGAACTCTGGTAGCTCTGTTATCCACTAACTAAGGTTATTTGAGGGTCTTGTCTGGGTAGCCAGACAACCAGCAATGTTCATTGCCAGATTTGACAGCAGGTCTCTTTCTTTCTTGGTACCTAAAATTAATTTCTGTTTTTTCTGAGTTTAGAAGTAAATCATTTCCTGCCATCCAATTATTTATGTCTAGAACACAGGCTTCCAGGTTATGCAATTTTTTTACATTTAGTCTACATTCATTAGCTGTAATAACATAGTAATTAATGGGTTAACAACATGGTAAGTACTAATTAATAATATGTAAATAACATGTAATTACTATGTAATTACTATGTAATTAGGGATTAGCGGTATCAGTTATTACACAATTGGAACAAAGACATGTAATTACAAACCAGATTGTTCCACATGTGTAATTACTA
>JACXGM010026782.1:0-14740 GCA_016801145.1 Umbra pygmaea
TGTCACATAATAACATGGCTTTTTATTCTTGTTATAGCTATTGTAAATCGGATATGTTTGCTAAATTCGTGAAATTCTAAGCTTTCTGTACATATAAGCCATGTATATGCAGAGTTAAATCTGCACTTGTGAGCAATGATTATATTCACCTTTTGGGCCAACTCTCCCGCGGCCGGCATGGTGAGTTCGAAGAGGTTAAATTATTCTATCTGTAGGTTTGCGGTTTGTCTGTTAAGGCTGGTAAGGACCTAAAGTACACAGTGTGTCGAATGCTACCATGCATCTTCAAAAATGCTCTCGCAGTCTTGACCACCTGGACAGGATTAATTAATTAAAACATTAAAACATACATTTTCCGTCCAACCCCAGTTGCGACTAACCTGAGTTAACGTTTCATCTTAATAACGATTAATGTCACCTGTGCTAAATTTGGTTTGGAACAAATACCTATGGAATTGCGGCTTGCAGGAACATGGAATGAGTATTGATACAAAGTCTAATTCTAACGTCCATCAACACACAGTAGGACAAGAGTGAAATTTAACATTTATCATTCGATCATGATTATTTGTAAATTTGATTAGGAATATGAAATTACATATTTTGTTACAGTACAAATGAATTAGTGTAATATAGCCTAAATGTTGCATGACATGACAAGCAGAGATCATGGGTGCAGTTGTAAAATAATCACATTTTATTGACATCATGAACTCCATGAAAATAATTACATAATGAAGTGTATGCTTCTGAAATCCATCCAATCATTAGACCGCCAACACTATTACTCTTCATTACAACATTCTTTCTAATCAATTTTGTCATGCTTCTGGTCAACAGTCAGCACAGAAATTTAAACTGCGAACGAAACGATTGCATTTCACACAATGTTAATTTATTTTATTCCGTCTACATTTTCAGACTTGACACTGTCTTCTTCCCGGGCTTAGAACTGCTCTGGCTGGGGAGGGGGAATAACTCATATTTAAATGGAACTGTATTTAAGTTTAACAGAGATTGATTTAACTATTATATAATTACTTATTTTTATAAACGGTAGTTCGATGTTTTGGTTACATACTATACAAAGTATAACTAGTTATCTGTCATGATTACAATTACTATATACAATATGGATGCATCCTCTAAACCAGGGGTCCCCAAACCCTTCCATGGAGGGCCTAGTGTATGCATTTTTTCGCTTTTCCACAAGGCTGATGAAGTAGCTCACTAATTGGTTAGGATCTCCCCTCACCTGGCAGTCTAGGTCCTAATTATACTCTAATTGAAGGGAATGACCAAAAACCAGCATACACTAGGTCCTCTATGGAAGGGTTTAGGGACCCCTGCTCTAAACAAACTGAGAAAAAATAGTATATGCCGTTACAGAGAATAGAACTCACATCTCTACTACACTGTGAATGTAGTTGCATCTACCGACCGTATGTCATATGCGCTTTTACAATTTCTGTGAAAAAAAAGGTATGTTTTGAGGGTGCAGCTTCCAAGGTACATATGACGATATAAAAGCACAATGTTTTACATTGATTAAATAACAGTCTCTGTTTTAAAAAAAGGTATCCTTAGGAGGGATTATAACAAAATCCTGCATCAATGGTAAAAAGACAAACCCATTGGGAGTTTTTTGTTTGTGGTCTAGCACCACTCAGCGTTGGGAATAGACCATTTATTTGCAATAAATGCACTGATTGGTGAATCGGTACGAGCAGCACCACTTTATTGCATCTACATCTGTATATGCAAAGTAAAATCTGAATTTATGAGCAGTGATTCTAATCCATTTTTAAATCCATACATTTTTGCCATCCTTGAGTGGTTAAGAGTATGCAGCTTTCTCTGACTTTGCGGAGCCCCAACATAAGCCAGCACAAATTGGTGCAGCACTACCCATGTCTCTTAGGAGACCTGACATTATTTTAGTTTCTCCCCAGTTAGTTATGATTTCTGTCCTGTGTGTTGTTTTAGTTGTCTTTCCTGGTTCTCCGTTCAGCTGGCTTAATCACATGATTTCTGTTATCCAATAGATCACCTTAATTAGTTTTCCAGCTGCATGCAGTCGTTAGTTAGTTTGGTAGTTAAGTTCTGTAATTTTTGCATGTAGCTGTGGTTTTGCATGTAGCTGTGGTTCATTGTTTCATTATAAGTACTACATTTGCTCCTCATGGCAGTTTTGTTATTAAACACAGTTTGATTTTTAAATTCTCCTTTACATTTGTCTCATTCCCTCAACAACACAATGGAGAGCAATGACAGCCCGGGATAAAGAAGTAGAAAAATTAATACTTCTCTTTCCAGTGGCTCCTTGTGTGCAGATTGGGTGCCTATGAGTTAACCAATCGCAAAAGTATAGTTGGTGAATGTGTAATCCTTCCCCATGTGTACTGACTAAAGGCTTTCATGTTGAATGAGCAGTGTGATAAGAATGGAGCTGTTCAGTGACATGGTTGAAGGAACCATGTGAGTAAGCGCCACTATCCTGCACCTATGGAGGAGTTGCCAACAAGGCAGGGTAAAGGGGAATAAATAATAAAATATTTTCATGCATGGTTTCCGCACATATTTATCCATGCACATTCAACAGAGCACTCAGTATACCTCCGATATAACCAACAGAATACATTTACAGCCTATATAGATCTGTAAGTATGGGCATGTCAATGTACTTTAAAAGAGCTTTTCAAAAGAAATGCACTACATAGGATGCAAACTGGTATTTTGAAGGACTTGTCTAACTGAAATGCCTTACCCACTGACACCATCTGACTCTGAGCATCCGTTCCACCTCTCCCCCAGTGAAGGATGTGCCAATAGGATTAAATATGGTGTCCTCTAGAACTGCAACATCCCATGTGGACTGGAGTAGATCTGGCAGGGAAAATAAGTTTGGGCCATAAGGCTTACAGGTAATATTATGCAGCATTTTGAACACCCTATTTGGGATTTTAGCCTATTGTACAAAAAAAGGGAACAATGTTGTACAAATCGCAATTGGTAGAATTTATTTTTCCAAATATGGTGTGACATGGTTTTCAATATTGAAAATTATTCATTACATTTCACATTATACAAACAGCTGTACTAAAAATGTCTTACTCATTTTATTGTGCTCAAACACTTATAACATCTGCATTGCACCACAAGTGACTTCATAATTCAAAACCATATTTTACACCAAAGCAGGAAATAATTTTGATCCCTTGTAAAAATTACCTTAAAAAAGCATGGAAGCATTTTGTCACATTTAGTAAATTGCAACAATAACAACTGTTCAACCAAAGTAAAATCTGCATTGAGTTACACAATGCCAACATTGGAAGATACAGAAACATTATTGTAATGCTTAAATTCAGATACACTTTTGGAAAGGTGCAATAATTTTGCAAATAATTTAGCACACACTAAAGACAATCCTGCTGTGGATTGTACATGTAAATGTCTCAGTAACTTTTCCCAAGGGCATTGCATGTCATATCTATTTCTGTTATGTCTATCTACATCATAGCCAAGTTGACAAATATCCAACTTCAAGCAGAGGAAAACGAACAATCCATTTAATCATGCAAGACATGGAAATATAAACATGTAGGTCACAGAGCAACAACAACTGACAGTCTTCTGAGCTACAAGAAATATTTTTTGAAGCTTAAACATCAGTAATTTGCATTAGTGCAGGAATATATGACAAGGTAAAGTACTTGCGGAACTGTTTGTTCTGCTAAAACAACTGGGAAATGCAAGACCGTATCAACAGGGCATCTTGAACCATCTTGAAATGGAGCAAACATGTCTTGGTGCTGTAGATTGTGTGGGAAACATAAATTGTTAAATATCAGCACACACACACACATTGTCAATATTTCATATTTTTTTGTTAAATTATGATTTTGTAAATTAATTTATGTATACAGTGGGCAGTATTTGTATTTGATAAACTGCCAATTTTGTAGGTTTTCCTACTTACCAAGCATGTAGAGGTCTGTAATGTTCATCATAGTTACACTACCTGTGAGAGATGGAATCAAAAAAACAGAAATCCAGAATCTCATGGATATTGTATGATTTTTAAATAATTAAATTGCATTTTATTGCATGACAAAAGTATTTGATCACCTAACAACCAGTAAGAGTTCCATCTCTCACAGACCTGTTAGTTTTTCTTTTCCTTCCTGTTCTCCACTCATTACCTGTATTAACTGCACCTGCTTGAACTCATTACCTGTATAAAAGACACCTGTCCACACATTCAAACAGACTCCAACCTCTCCACAATGGCCAAGACCAGAGAGCTGTGTAAGGACATCAGAGATAAAATTGTAGACCTGCACAAGGCGGGGATGAGCTACAGGACAATAGGCAAGCAGCTTGGTGAGAAGGCAACAACTGTTGGCACAATTATTAGAAAATGGAAGAAGTTCAAGATGACGGTCAAACTCCCTCGGTCTGGGGATCCATGCAAGAGCTCACCTCGTGGGGCATCAATGATCATGAGGAAGGTGAGGGATCAGCCCAGAACTACATGGCAGGACCTGGTAAATTACCTGAACAGAACTGGGACCACAGTCTCAGTGAAAACCATTAGGAACACACTACGCCGTCATGGATTTAAATCCTGCAGCACACGCAAGGTCCCCCTGCTCAAGACAGCATGTCCAAGTTTGCCAATGACCATCTGGATGATCCAGAGGAGGAATAGGAGAAGGTCATGTGGTCTGATGAGACAAAGTAGAGCTTTATGGTCTAAACTCCACTCGCCGTGTTTTGAGGAAAAAGAAGGATGAGTACCACTCCAAGAACACCATCCCAACTGTGATGCATGGAGGTGGAAACATCATTCTTTGGGAATGCTTTCTACAAAGGGGACAGGACGACAGCAAACTACTGAGGGGAGGATGGATGGGCCATGTATCGCAAGATCTTGGCCAACAACCTCCTTCCCTCAGTAAAAGCATTGAAGATGGGTTGTGGCTGGGTCTTCCAGCATGACAACAACCCAAAACACACAGCCATGGCAACTAAGTACTGGCTCCGTAAGAAGCATCTCAAGGTCCTGGAGTGGCCTAATAGAAAATATTTGGAGGGAGCTGAAAGTCCGTATTGCCCAGTGACAGCCCTGAAATCTGAAGGATCTGGAGAAGGTCTGTATGTAGGGGTGGGCCAAAATCCCAGCTGCAGTGTGTGCAAACCTGGTCTAGAACTACAGAAAACGTATGATTTCTGTAATAGCAAACCAAGGATTCTGTACCAAATATTGAGTTCTGCTTTTCTGAAGTATCAAATAGTATGTCATGCTATATATATATATATATATATATATATATATAATATATATAATATATATATATATATACACACACTTACCTAAAGGATTATTAGGAACATTTGACCCCCTTTCGCCTTCTGAACTGCCTTAATTCTATGTGGCATTGATTCAAAGGTGCTGAAAGCATTCTTTAGAAATGTTGTCCCATATTGATAGGATAGCATCTTGCAGTTGATGGAGATTTGTGGGATGCACATCCAGGGCACAAAGCTCCCGTTCCACCACATCCCAAAGATGCTCTATTGGGTTGAGATCTGGTCACTGGGGGGGGGCATTTTAGTACAGTGAACTCATTGTCATGTTCAAGAAACCAATTTGAAATGATTCAAGCTTTGTGACATGGTGCATTATCTTGCTGGAAGTAGCCATCAGAGTATGGGTACATGGTGGCCATAAAGGGATGGCCATGGTCAGAAACAATGCTCAGGTAGGCCGTGGCATTTAAATTATGCCCAATTGGCACTAAGGGGCCTAAAGTGTGCCAAGGAAACATCCCCTAAACCATTACACCACCACCACCCGCCTGCACAGTGGTAACAAGGCATGATGGATCCATGTTCTCATTCTGTTTACGCCAAATTCTGACTCTACCATCTGAATGTCTCAACAGAAATCGAGACTCATCAGACCAGGCAACATTTTTCCAGTCTTCAACTGTCCAATTTTGTTGTCCTCTTGCAAATTGTTGCCTCTTTTTCCTATTCGTAGTGGAGATGAGTGATAACCAGTGGGATCTTCTGCTGTTGTAGCCCATCCGCCTCAAGGTTGTGCGTGTTGTGGCTTCACAAATGCTTTGCTGCATACCTCGGTTGTAACGAGTGGGCATTTCAGTCAAAGTCACCCTTCTATCAGCTTGAAGCAGTCAGCCCATTCTCCTCTGACCTCTAGCATCAACAAGGCATTTTCGCCCCCAGGACTGTCGCATACTGGATGTTTTTCCTTTTTCACACCATTCTTTGTAAACCCTAGAAATGGTTGCGTGTGAAAATCCCAGTAACTGAGCAGATTGTGAAATACTCAGACCGGCCCATCTGGCACCAACAACCATGCCACGCTCAAAATTGCAAAAAAACACATTCAGGTTGGAGTTCAGGAGATTATCTTGAGCTGGACCACACCCCTAAATGCATCAAAGCAACTGCCATGTGATTGGTTGAGTAGATAATTGCATTAGGGAGAAATTGAACGGGTGTTCCTAATAATCCTTTACCAATTTCATTTTGCTATATCAAATAAATGAATGACACAGTAATATTTCGATAGTGAACTAAATTTCATTGGATTAACAGAAAATGTGCAATATGCATCAAAACTAAAATAGACAGGTACATAGATTTGGGCAACCTTGTCATTTTGTTAAATTGAATACCTGTAAATACCTAGCACTGATTAATTGGAACACACAATTGGTTTGGTGAGCTCATTAAGCCTCGAACTTCATAGACAGGTGCATCCAGTCATGAGAAAAGGTATTTAGGGTGGCCAATAGCAAGTTGTTGTTCTCTTTGACTGTCCTCTAAAGAGTATATATCTATAGTGGCAACATAGGGGCCTCAAAACAACTCTCAAATTACCTGAAAACGAAGATTGTTCAACATTATGGTTTAGGGGAAGGCTACACAGAGCTATTGCAGACATTTAAGCTGTCAGTGTCCACTGAGAGGAAATGGAAGACCACAGGCACAGTTCTTGTCAAGTCCAGAAGTGGCAGGCCAAGTAAAATATTGGAGACGCAAAGTCAAATGATGGTGAGAACGATCAAAAGCAGCCCACAGACCACCTCCAAAGATCTACAATATCATCTTGCTGCAGATAGTGTCACTGTGCATCGTTCAACAATTCAGCGCACTTTGCACAAGGAGAAGCTGTATGGGAGAGTGATGGGTAAGAAGCCTTTTCTGCACACACACCACAAACAGAGATGCTTGAGGTATGCAAATGCACATTTGGACCAGCCAGCTTCATTTTGGAAGAAGGTGCTGTGGACTGATGAAACAAAGATGGAGTTTTCAGCCAAGGGACTGGGCTCACTCACAATTCTGCCTAAGAACATAACCATGAATGAAGAACAATATCAAAACATCCTCTGAGAGCAACATCTCCCAACCATCCAAGAACAGCCTTTTCCAGCATGATGGAGCACCTTACCATAAGGTAAAAGTGATTACTAGGTGGCTCGGGAACAGAAAATGTAAATGTTGGGCCCATAGTCAGGAAACCCCTCAGACCTTAATCAAATTGAGAACTTGTGGTCGATCCTCAAGAAGCGGGCGGACAAACAAAAACCCACAAATTCTGACCAACTCCAAGCATTCATCATGCAAGAATGGACTGCCATCAGTCAGGAGGTCTTGAAATAGAAGGGTCAAAGCTGCAAATATTTACCCTTTGCATTAACCTAATGTAATTGTCAATGAAAGTGTTTGGCACTTGTAATTGTACTTCAGTTTACCATAGTAACTACAAAAAAAGATCTAAATACTCTGAAATAGCAAACTTTGTGGAGACAAATATTTGTGACATTCTCAGAACTTTTGACCACTACTGTAATCATTCTTGTTACAGTTTGTATGAACCCAAATCAACTAGGAAAATGTAGATCTTGTGCACACACATTTAGCTGCACACACACAGAAACACTCCATTCCTCCCTTTTTCTGTCAATACCTTTTTCCTTTCGCTATGACTTTCTCTTCGACACACTTACAGTAGCCCCCGTTTTGGCTGGATCATCTTTGAACACATTAGCTTAGAAGAGACACTATCCCCAAGTGGTACTACTGTCTCTCCGATTACAATATCCCCCTGGTGACCACGGTGCAAATCACTGGCTCTCTCTCTACAGGAGGGAGGGCTCTCCAACTCCCTATAATCTGCTTGATGAAGATCCTAGTGCTCTAGGGACCTAACAGGGGGCTGCCTCACACCAATCACGGCTGCCGCAGCTTCCAGCTTACACGCAAGCTCTTCGCCACAGAGCCAGTCTTTGAGCCAGTGAAACCCTCTCTCATTCGTTCCTGCTCCTCTCTCACACACTCACAGGAGCTTGCACTCACTCTGTCCTGCGACGCTTGCATTCACCCCTCTCGCTCTCGTCATTTTAAAAACGCAGGGAGACTCACTTTGGCTGCATTCTCTCCGTCTCTCTCCCTATTGTTCTGTACCTTTAGAGGCACATGCTCAGGCATCAGCTTTGGAATCGGCATTAGGCTTTGCACAAAAAAGGATCATGGAACAAATACACAGAAAAGATAGGTAGGGGTAAAACAGTAAACAGGAAATTTAAGAAGACGAAGAAAAGAGCAAGAGAAGGAGTGGAAAAGCTTGGAGGATAGTTTTAATAATTGGATTAAACTGGTTTGAAACCTGCTGTAAATGTGATCCAATCAAGGTAAGTGTGCTGTTTACTTACCTGTTAGTTGGACTAGTTTTTGCTGCATTTAACATGTTGTTAAGACTGATATTTAATATCTTACGTCTTCAAGTGATAATCAACAAACTGAGTTAAAGTGCTAGTAACTCATTAACATTTTTCACAGCTGCAACTGTTGCTAATGGCTTTTAGACACTCCTTGATGATTTTTTGTAGAGGTTGTTATATTTGTCAGTGTGGTCTATTTCATTCCCCTCCAGACAAATTAATACATTAAGCAGCATCCTCGAAACAGTTTTAGCAGTGAGTTTGAGAGGGACAGGAGGCTTGCGAGTCCAGTCTTTGCTATTGAGTAATGTGGCAATATGTTCTGCATGGTCTTTAGGTCTATCCAAGCCTATTAATTAGTTCATAGATGACACAGGAGTTGTCATTATATGCAGGCTGCAAAACATGTACAACAGCACACTCCTTAGTGTTGACTAAGTGATTTATTGTATTTAAAAGGAATTCGTTTTCAACTTGGCATTGGAAAATGTTCAAACATTGCTTATTAAACAGTAGCCTGTATAGATGATTGGGAAACATCAATGAGATGATTTCATTATGTCCTTCAGGACCCAAAAAGCTAAATTAAATTAAGAATTATATTTGCACGTGTAAGAATTAAAACACTGTTGTAAACTCTTCATCTAATAAAAAACAAAACATTGTGGCATTGTATTTTCTAATAGCATTTAATCCTATATATATATCCTTCATGTAATAGACCTCCACTTAATTTGATATACATTCCATTCCCTTCAATAAATATCTGCAATAGATACCTTTCTGTAATTTCTATCATTGCTGCACTATGGTGATACATGCCTAGATAGGGTCATGAAGGCAGGTTTTCTCATAGTAACAGAAATATCCCAAAACTATTTTTGACTTTTCATGGACAATCAGTATTATAGTTAAATGTTAAGTGTTGTATGAATACAGAGGGTAGAGAAAATAACAGAAACACCACTTTAAAGTAAATTAATCACAATTACAAACACCGCTGCAGAGGTCACATTAGGTTGATTGCCAATTAACAGTACACATCTGTCAACTGTAAAATACATCTGACAATTAGAACTTTGACACTTGAGTTTTAATACCAGCATGAGGAAACTAAGATAATGAAAGAGGCCAAATAGACGTTGTCTGAATTAAAGAGGCATTGGTCACAAAAATGTAAAATTAATTGTTTTAAGGAGAACAGTCTCAAAAACCATGACAGCATTTGCAAAATTTGAACAAATTGCATCGTCGATGAGAAACAGTGGTCGCAAGTTATCCTTGGCCAACAAGGATTGATGGACACAACAGGAATGTTGCTCAATACCCCAAAAGCACAGCCTCAGAAATTACCATGGAATTAAATCAGAATAAAAAACAGTTTATTGTGAGCTTCACAAAGTTGTAATTCATGGCAGGGTTGTCTTTCAGAAACTGCTTGAATCCAAGGCCAAGTCATTCAGATGCATAGCTTTGTATAAGGAGATCAGAACATGGACCCCTGAGCAATGAAAAAAATATGTTCTAACGAGTCATCTTTTACCCATTTTCTTATACCCAGACCATATTACTGTACTTTTGGAGAAAGAAAAAGTATACGTTTAGCCTGCAATGTCTAAGGCCAATGTTTGAACATGGTGGGGATCTGTAATGGTATGTACAGTCCTCTTGTGAGAGTGATTATGTCAAATTATTAATGATATACTTGCCATATTCAATATTTTACAGAACCAGGTGCACCACATGATGCACACACTATTCCCTCATGTTGTTTTAATATTCCAGGATAATTTTGCCCCCGTACATAGTGATAAAATATTTGAGAGGGGTTAATGAACACTAGGATGACATCAAATGCCTTTTAAAGCTTTCCCAATCACCAGAGCTAAACATCATTTTGAAGTTTTGGAGCGCAGAGTTCAAAGTAGTTTTCCACCTCTTTTACCATCAAAGAAGTAGAGGCTTTTATTCTTGAAGAATGATGCGTTAGCCCAATCAACAGACTTCAGGATTTGTAAAACAGCATTCTAAGAATTTGAGTTAGACCCTTCTCCTTATTAGGTCCTGGATTTTAATATATTCTGAGGTCTTTCTCTTGTCCACCTGTTCGTTTCATCAACCAGAATATTACTACAGTATTATAAATTTTTCAAGAGCAGTCTTCAAGAACTAAATTTAATAGACCTCCCCAGTAATATTTTCCAATTCAGTTGACTAAAAAAATGTTCCAATTCAGTTGACTAAATCTAACTAGTATTAGGTGTACTGAACATAAGCTTTTGGGGAGATTTGGAGCTTACATTATTACTGTCCAGCAGTGGGTAGGAACTCCAAATCTGGCAGCCTTCATCAGCTTGTGACCTGCGGAGAGAAAGCAATGAGTGTGTTGCTCTTGCTTCACTATAGCCTGTAGAAAAGTAGTCGGTCTTCAAAATAAATAAAACTAGAGTTTTAAGGTGTGCTGCCTTTGTCATTTGACCTGTCTAAGGTCATTGATACTGATCACTGTACTGTATATTGATAAGAAGTTATTGAAGTATTGTTAAAGAATACCTTGGTATTTGGAAAAACAGTCATTTAAGAAACATGAAACAGAGCTTGTTAAGAAGCTTAAATGTAAAGTGGGCTTATTTTATAGAAATAAATCATGCTTCTCACTGGCTACCAGGAAGCTAATTGTTCAATCAAAAAGTTTACCTGTTCTTGATTATGGTGATACTATATAAATAGTGCAACAGATACGACTCTGAGATCACTTGACTGTTTATAATAGTGCCCATCATTATATTACACATGACAGTTTCAATACTCATCACTGCATCCTTTGCCGGACCTCTTTAGATACCCGTAGACTACTGCACTACTCCCTGTTTAGAAAGTTATTTTCCACAGGTTCCCAACTTCATTGTCTTCTATCTTGGAACTTAAAGTTTCAGATTATAACACGACATCATAGGGTTGGTTAACATTTCTGATCTGCTTTTTCATGTTTAGCACTTCATGTTTTGAATGGCATCCAGTCAGTACTTAGATACTTAGAGTATTTATATGCCTTAGTGCCTTTAGGTCAGATCAGTTTACTGGATAAGGGTTTTTACAGTGAGGAATGTGTTTGTTTTAACTGATTGTGGGCTTTTTTATGTGTGTATATGTACATGTGCCATTTTTGTGGTTGTGTTCCCAGGGTACACTTGTCCCCCTGGTTAAATAATATAAACTATTATGACTGAATTAGTAGGTTTCATATTCATTAATTTCCTATTCAAATATTCTTTCCTGAATATAACATGTACTCATGCCACTACTAGGTATTACTTTCTCTTTTGGTTGACCAGCTTATGTTTTATTAGGAAAATGTGGTTAATCCATAGTGATTAAGATTTCATTAGGATGGTCTGTGTGAAGTGGCACCTAACAATTTAAATATGATAAAAGCTGCCTGACAATGCCATCTGGATCTAAAAATGGAGCCCAGGAACGCCAATTAAAATATTTTTTGTAAACCCATGTTCTTTTGTTGGAAGGAGAGCAGTAGGGGCAATCACTAGGTAGAGGCTGAATTAAAATTAACAAAAAATATGTTTATAAATAATGCTAATAATTAGAATCTCATAAAACAATGCAAGCCCAACAAGGCCGAGCTTCCCTAAGGTATCCCGCGCATGTGTTGGTTGAGTGGGCGTATGCACTCTCCAAACAACTCAGCTTAAACAGTTAAAACAGCAGCAATGGCAGGCAAGGTTTAAGGCAGGACAAAACACGCCTACTATACCAAAATACTGCAAGGTTATCACTGGCCCGGTAATCCGCCTAAAAAATCCCTCAGCGTCGGTATGTACAGGGCTGCATGTCATTAAACCTTCTTTAGTTTGCTGCTTGCCACTTCCTTGATCGTTGTGCTGTTGCAAGGTCTCTGCTTGTCATCTCTGTCCTCTATGTGTACGTTTTGTTTTCTGTTTAATCTAAAAACATTTGGGCAAGAAAACAGACTGCAAATTTCAATTATGCCTGCAGTTCAAATTGTCTCAAAGTTCCGATCCTTCAAAACAGTGGTCCCTTCCATAGAAGGCCTGGTGTATGCTGGTTTTTGGTCTTCCTAACCAATAGTGAGCCACTCCATCAGGCTCGTACAGGGTAAAAGTGAAAACCTGCATACACTAGGCCCTCCTCGGAAGGGTTTGAGGACCCCTGCTTTAAAACATCCCCCAGGCTAGTCCAATAAAAATGGTTAGAGTTCAACAGAGGTGAGGAAGTGACACAATTAAGATCAAATATC
Source organism: Umbra pygmaea (assembly GCA_016801145.1). NCBI lineage: Eukaryota > Metazoa > Chordata > Actinopteri > Esociformes > Umbridae > Umbra > Umbra pygmaea. The sequence goes on from JACXGM010026782.1 coordinate 13,039, forward strand.
ACACAAGCAACAGTTTCAATACAAAACAGTTGTGGTCAAACGTTTTGAGAATGGCACAATTATTGGTCTCCACAAAGTTTGCTGCTTCAGTGTTCTTAGATCTTGTCAGTAGGTCAAATGGAATGCATAAGTATAAATACAAGCAGTCAATAAGTTTCAAAGGAGTTTATTGACAATTACATGAAGTGTATGCAAAGAATCAATATTTGTAGTGTTGACCCATCTCTTTCAAGACCTCTGCAATCTGCCCTGGCATGCTTGTCAAATAACTTCTGGGTCACATCCTGACTGATGGCAGCCAATTTTGCATGATCAATGCTTGGATTTGGTCAAAATTTGTGGGTTTTTGTTTGTCCACCCGCCTCTTGAGGATTGACCACACGTTCTCAATAGGATTAAGGTCTGGGGAGTTTCCTGGCCAATGACCCAAAATGTTTCCTGAGTCACTTAGTAATCACTTTTGCCTTCTGTCGAGGTGCTGGAAAAGGCATTGTCATCAACAAACTGTTCTTGGCTGGATGGGAGAAGTTGCTCTCGGAGGATGTGTTGGTACCATTCCTTCCTCATTGCTGTGTTCTTAAGCAAAATTGTGAGTGAGCCCCAAACACATGAATGGTCTCAGGATGCTTTACTGTTGACATGACACAGGACTGATGGTAGTGCTCACTTTGTCTTCTCTGGAAAAGGTGTTTTCCGGATGGCCAGAATCAATCAGAAAGGGGATTCAGTCCAATCCCTGTACCTTTTGCAGAATATCAGTCTGTCCCTGATGATTCTTTCTGGAGAGAAGTGGCTTCTTTGCTGCCATTCTTGACATCAGAGGCCTTCCTTCAATTGTCCTTGCCTCAGTGTGTATGCAGATGCACTCACAGCTGCCTACTGCCACTCCTGAGCAAGCTCTGCACTGGTGGTGCCCCGATCCCGCAACATAATTTACTTTAGGAGACAGCCCTGGCGCTTGCTGGACTTTCTGGGGCGCCCTGACGCCTTCCTTACAAATATTTAACCTCTCTCCTTGAAGTTCTTGATGATCTGATAAATGTTTAATTTAGGTGCAATCTTACTAGAAGCAATATCCTTGCCTGTGAAGCCCTTTTTGTGCAAAGCAATGATGTTGGCACATGTTTCCTTGCAAGTAACCATGGTTAACAGAGGAATAACAATGATTCCAAGCATCACTCTCCTTTTAAAGCTTCCAGTCTGTTATTCTAACTCAATCGGCATTACAGAGTGTAAGGTCTCCAACCTTGTCCTCATCAACACTCTCACCTGTGTTAATGAGACAATCATTGACATGATGGCAGCTGGTCCTTTTGTGGCAGGGCTGAAATGCAGTGGATTTATTTTTGGATTAAGTTCATTTTCATGGCAAAGAGGGACTTCTTTCTGAATACACTTCATGACATTCTGGAGATATGTTGCAGATTGTGGCTTTTTATGGATATACTTAAATGTTTCCAATGAAATGCACTTGTAATCCAAAACTGCACAGATGTTTGCTTGACCAACCGTAAATCTCAGAATTTCTCCCAAATTACGTTCTCAGGAAACTATTTTGAAAACCTAAATTACGTTCTATGCCAACCTATTTAGGGTGTTTTTACGTTTGAACTGCACGTTTTGTTATTAGGCTATATTTGTACTTGAATTACGTTGCTCCGGTACATTTCGTTTAGCGGATTTATGCGAGAACATTCCATAC
>JACXGM010026783.1:0-14741 GCA_016801145.1 Umbra pygmaea
TCTCCGTCTCTCTCTGTCTCTCTCCATCTCTCTCCACCTCTCTCCACCTCTCTCCACCTCTCTCCACCTCTCTCCGTCTCTCTCCGTCTCTCTCTACCTCTCTCCACCTCTCTCCGTCTCTCTCCGTATATCTCCGTCTCTCTCCGTCTCTCTCCATCCTCTCTCCACCTCTCTCCACCTCTTTCCACCTCTCTCCACCTCTCTCCGTCTCTCTCCTTCTCTTTCCTTCCCTATCCACCTCTCAGAGTCTGTGAGCAGACGAGCGCGGGACCCTGTCTGCCCCACTGTCCAGCGACATAATGAGCTGGAGCTTCCTCACGAGGCTGCTGGAGGAGATCCACAACCACTCCACCTTCGTGGGGAAGCTGTGGCTCACCGTGCTGGTGGTGTTCCGCATCGTCCTGACTGCAGTCGGGGGCGAGTCCATCTACTACGACGAGCAGAGCAAGTTCGTCTGCAACTCGGGCCAGCCGGGCTGCGAGAACGTCTGCTACGACGCTTTTGCGCCGCTGTCGCATGTCCGCTTCTGGGTCTTCCAGATCATCCTGGTGGCCATGCCGTCCCTGATGTACATGGGCTACGCAGCCAATAAGATCGCCCGACTGGAAGGGGCCAAGGGCGGGGCAGGGGTGGGCAATGCGGCAGGGGGCAGAGGGGGCTACACCCACCGGCGGCCCAGGAAGATCTGCTTCGGCGCGCGGCGGCACCGGGGGATTGAGGAGGACCCAGAGCAGGACCAGGAGGATGACCCCATGATCTACGAGGTTCCCGAGCCGGAGCCGGAGCTGCCCCGCCGGATTGACCCGTTGGCCCCGAGGCCCAAGCCCAAGATCCGCCACGATGGGCGGCAACGCATACAAAAGGATGGGCTGATGCGGATCTACGTTCTGCAGCTGGTGACCCGCACCGTCCTGGAGGCGTGCTTTCTGGCTGGCCAGTACCTTTTGTATGGCTTCCGGGTCATTCCGGTGTTTGTTTGCTCCTTCAACCCCTGCCCGCACAGCGTTGACTGCTTTGTGTCGCGTCCCACGGAAAAGACCATCTTCCTGCGCATCATGTACGGCGTCACTGTGCTCTGCCTCACTCTCAATGTCTGGGAGATGCTTCACCTGGGCGTTGGCACCATCTGTGACATCCTGCGCCGCCGGCGCTGCCCGCCACAGGAGGAGGAGTACCAGCTGGGGCTGCTAGGGCCCAGTGTAGGGGTGGGGGGCTCCGTGGGGGTGCCGGGGCCGGAGCCGGGCGCCGGGGGTGCGGTGGTGGGGGATGGAAGTGCAGATTACGTGGGGTACCCTTTCTCCTGGAATGCACCGTCAGCGCCGCCTGGCTACAACATCGTGGTGAAGCCGGAGCAGATACCGTACACAGACCTGAGCAACACTAAAATGGCATGCAAGCAGAACCGGGAAAACATTGCGCAGGAGGAACAGCAGCAGTTCGGGAGCAACGAGGACAACTTCCCTACGGGAGGTGAGGCGCGAGTGGCCCTCAACAAAGACATGATCCAGCAGGCCCATGAGCAGCTGGAGGCAGCCATCCAGGCCTACAGCCAGCAGCACAAGGCAGAGGAAAGTCTGGAGGACAACCGTGACGACAAGCCCCAGAGCAACATTACCCAGGGCCCGCCCCAACCTGCGCCACCTCACAAAGAGCGCAAGCACCGCTTCAAACAAGCCAAGGGGGGCAGCAGTGGGGGGGGGACAGGGAGCAGCAGCAACAGCACCAGTAGCAAGTCAGGGGAGGGCAAACCCTCCGTATGGATTTGAACCTAACACGCTCATAACACACACATCCCAGCCTTGGACTGAGGTTAGGGTTAACCCTCTGTCTCTGCCGTTTGGGTGTTAACGAGGGATGGGGGCCCCCGGAACAGGGTTTAGCGTGGAATGTCCTGCTGTCTTCCTGGGGGTGTCGACACCATTTTGTGCCTTAAAGAATCCCAAAAGCTGGAGGTGACTAGCCTAGTGATAGTTGCCATGGCACCTTCGTAGCTGCCTAATCACAGAGCTTCTCCTGTAAGTGTGTACATAACTGTATTGAGTTATGTATAAAAGAATGCTTTTCAAAGTTTGGAAAACGCATCTGAACACAATATTTCTTTATCTGCAACTTCCAGTTCCAACTCTTTTGAGAAAATTGTAGCAGTTACCTCTGGTGTGAGAAGAATAGACGGGCCAATTAAAAGACTCATAGCAAGTACAGCAGCAACTATTCTGGGCTTTGTACGGTGAGATTTCTGACACCAAGTCTGCTGAGTTATCGCCCAAGTTGTTATAATCACTGGATGGAAGAGAGGGTTATAATCAATGGATGGAAGAGAAATCCAGCAACTTAAAGACATTGGCATACTGGCCATACTTGCCCACTGCAAAATCATTAGCAGACATTACAATCACTGTCATCGGACAGCTTCCTGACCTCGAGCCATAACGAGCCGTTATGGAGGACCCTGTCCATTATGGAGGACCCTGTCCATTACAGAGGACCCTGTCCATTACGGAGGACCCTGTCCATTACGGAGGACCCTGTGCATTACGGAGGACCCTGTGCATTATGGAGGACCCTGTCCATTATGGAGGACCCTGTCCATTATGGAAGACCCTGTCCATTACGGAGGACCTCGTCCATTACGGAGGACCTCGTCCATTACGGAGGACCCTGTCCATCAGCGAGGACCCTGTCCATTACGGAGGACCCTGTCCATTACGGAGGACCCTGTCCATTACGGAGGACCCTGTCCATTACAGAGGACCCTGTCCATTATGGAGGACCCTGTCCATTACGGAGGACACAGCATTCAGACTTCTATTGTTTAACCTGTCATGATATACTGCTCATTCGTCTTCTTGCTCTTGAAGCACTTTGAAATTCTATGACAGACACGATAATAATTTGTGAAATTATTATTATTATTTGTGCGTGTATTAGCAGGTGAGAAGGTGTGTGTCAGGGTCTTTTGTGATCTTGCGGCAGGCCGTTGTCTGGGCTGTCACCATAGAAATAATAGAATAGAAAGGCCATGCCAATTCAAATCAATATAGCAGAATGGTCATTTTTATGTGTACCATTCCATTGCAAAGATCTAGCGGCCTACTTCCGCATTAAACTGATTTGCATGTTGTCACCGTGACAACTAATAATAATCGCCATTTTGTTGTGTACTAATCGAATGACCACGCCAAGCAGCTCAATGGCCTTTCTATCCATTCTATTTCTATGGCTGTCACAGTCTAAGCTACCACACCATACCACTATACAACAGCCTCTTGTGTTTTGGTTCATGGCTCTTCCAGTTCTGAAACATACCCTTGTTTCCTGTTGCCTTTCAAATCTATCTTTAATGGCAGAGGAAGTGACTAAATCCATATCAACGTCTCTTCTTTTGGGATAACTGATCCATTTATTTCCTGTAGCTGATCCTGATTGTAGTCTAGATTTCTGTCAAGCTAATCTGTTGGCAAACTTCCTGCAAAGACCCAGACTTCCTAGTACTTTAGCATCAGGATTAATGGATTTCAAAGTTCAAAGACCATATGAAACGATGACGTGATATCATAATGCAACAATGTCATATGGATGAAAAGGTAAATCCTAGAGTCTCTACGTTCACCTTCCCTGGAGGCACCTTGTGGCTTTGTCCTGTCACTGAGTTCAGTGTCTAATATCGTCAAGGTCACCGGCATTTAATGTCTGTGTGGCTTCATGTTTAACTGTGTGAATTCATGTTTTTGACTGTGTGACTTCTTGTTTAACTGTCTCGGTCTGAACGTTTAGTATTTATGAATGAGGAAACAGTGTCATCCCAAATGCTGTGAAAATCAGTTGATAAATGACATCATGAAAGAAATCATTTTCGCCATGAATTAATAATATTTATTTTTCCCTGTGCTCTTTCCAATTTATTTTCTCTATTTCTCTGTAAATGCCTCAAGTTAGATGTCATAGTATTTAGGACCTCCATAACGTTATCTCAGTGCCAACATGACAATTCATCTGTCTGGTTATGGAGTGCCCCCTGGTGGTACGTCATTGTATTTCAACGTTCTAATTTTTTTTATCAGGTCTGCAATGATCCACTTCCTTAATGTTTTTAAGGAGTTGTACCTACTCGTGTCTACTTATCAAATGTGTCTCCAGGTACACAGAAACCCTCTGCTCCTTTTCTCACTGGCAATTTTGTTTCCAACTGCCTTTTTTTGACAAGAGTCTTCCTGTCAGTGTTCAGTGTGTCGAACGAGGCTGCAGTAAGGACAGATATCTTCCAAATCCATGGCCTTTATAACCAACCTTGTGTTTGGCAGGCTTTTATGTGTCCACCTCAGAAACCTGATCCCTAAAAAAGTTATTATATTGTTGAAGATATCTGCCTCACTATTCTTCTCTGTCCAGTATAGTTCTGGGGAGTATTTCTCTAAACTACCATATAAAGACCAAACACTGTTGGTGTTATAAAAGCAGTCTTCACTGCCAAGACACCGTTAGACTGCTATGCAGTCAGGTTGTCATGTAGCATTCTTGCCAAGGAATACTGTGGCCATACTACCTGAATGGTGGAAGAGATGAACCTGTGTACTGTACCAATTTGTTGTATTTTTGGGTAGCTCTTTTTACTGTAAGTGTTTCAGAAGGTCTGATGTAGCAGAGTTTTAATTGCATTCTTTTTTATGTTCAAACCAGTAGTGTTTTCTAAAAAAATAAATGCTTTGTTTTAAATAAAGTTTTTTTAATCAATATCAGGTGTTTATTTTCGTGATAATTACCCTACATCAAAATACAAAAACATGAATTTGCTTTCAGAATGTTAGAATAGTATATTAGTATATTATATATACAGCTCTGGAAAAATTTGAGACCTCTGCAAAATCATCAGTCACAAGCCATTAAACTGCCAAACTGATTGATGTTGGGTGAATTTATGCCACTCCTGGCGCCAAAATTCAAAGTGAAAGAGCTTGCCAAGACACATGAAAGACAATTATTATTATTATACAATTAATTTTATTCCAAAAAATATAGATTTCTGAACTCTTCCTAAGTTAACACATTTGTATTGTGTTGTTAAAAATAGAATATGAACTTATTTTCTTTGAATTATTCTAGGTCTGACAGCATTCCATCTTTTTTGTGATTTTGACCAGTTGTTATTTTCTGCAAATAAATGCTCTGAATGACAATACTTTTATTTGGAATTTGAGAAAAAAAATTGTGGTAGTTTATGGAATAAAACAAAAATGTTAATTTTACACAAACACACCTATTAATAGTAAAACCAGAAAAACATTAATTTTTTTCCAGACCTGTCTAAGTTAATGTTTTCCTGCACTATGTAGTACTTTGTTACACACAAAATACTTCCTAAAATGTCCTCTGCATCTGCTTTTTAATTTTGCAAAAGAACAATAATCACTAAAATATAGTCAATAAATCAAATGTATTTTATAAAGGCCTTTTTACTTAGCAGTTGTCACATAGTGCTTCCACAGATACCCATTTTAAAATTACACTGAACAAAAATATAAATGCAACACTTTACGATAACCATTTATCAAGATCAAAGACTTATTCTATGTACACAAACGGCCTATTTCTCTCAAATATTGTTCACAAATCTGTCTAAGTCTGTGTTAGTGAGCACTTCTCCTTTGCCAAGATGATCCATCCACCTCACAGGTGTGGCATATCAAGATGCTGATTAGACAGAATGATTACTGCACAGGTGTTCCTTAGACTGGCCATAATAAAAGGCCACCCTAAAATGTGCAGTTTCATCTCACAGCACAATCACACAGAGGTCGAACGTTTTGAGGGAGTGAAACGGACCACTCCCAAGCAGTGATTTAAAGCCACAACAAGTGGATTCAGCACCACGGCCAGCTACGCAGCCTAAGTAATCACAAACAATTCAAGTCTTACATCTTTGATTTCAGCTCATGATAAATGGGGGCAAAAACAAAAGTGTTGCGTTTATATTTTTGTACAGTGTATATATTTACAAGCTAAAGTTATTTTTCTGTCCCACGTTATAGACCTAATCTTAATTGGCTAACAGTTACATCCAATACATAAACTAGGGAAGTTTAAACTGATTTTTAAATGTAGAAAAGGCTGCGGCCTTCTCCTGACCTACCTCCTCTAGTAGCTACTGCCACATCTCCGAGCTGCTGTCTCCCTCACTTTGGTGGTGGTCTAACTAAACACATTACTAAGTGTCCTTGCCTATGGCAAGGCCACTTATAATAATTTCACATATACTGTATATTCTTATTCTTCTTCTTCTTATAGCAAAATTTGGCCAAGCTACATATGTTTATGCAGGGCAGCTGACCGGGGGGGACAACCGGGAATGTTGTCCCGTGCCCAGTCCTGAGGGGGGCCCAAAATTTTGTTTTTGCACAATTCATTTTTTTAGCGGGGGGCCCCAAATGTGGAGTTTGTCCCGGGCCCACAGATTCCTGTTGGCAGCCTTGTGTATATGTATATATGTATATATAAATAGATGCATGGGTGCTTCCAGATGGTGTCAAGCATGTGTGGTGGTGACCAGGTGAGGAGTACAAAGACAAGTGTGTCTTGCCTACAGTCAAGCATGGTGGTGGGAGTGTCATGGTCTGGGCCTGCATGAGTGCTGCTGGCACTGGGGAACTACAGTTCATTGACGGAACCATTAATGCAAACATGTACTATGACATACTGAAGCAGAACATGATGCCCTCCCTTCAGAGACTGGGCTGCAGGGCAGTATTCCAACATGATAACGAACCCAAATACACCTCCAAGACGACCACTGCCTTGCTAAAGAAGCTGAGGGTAACGACGATGGACCGGCCAAGCATATCTCCAGACCTAAACCCTATTGAGCATCTGTGGGGCATCCAATGGAAACAGCTAATTTACACTGTTATACAAGCTGTACACTTTACATTGTAGCAAAGTGTCATTTCTTCAGTGTTGTCACATGAAAAGTTATAATGAAATATTTACAAAAATATGAGGGGTGTACTCACTTTTGTGAGATACTCTATATATATATATATATATATGTTTACATGTGTCTATGTATGTTTTGACCAACCATAGTTGTGCTGCATATTATGTTATTGGTCTTGGGAAATTCCCCAAAGTATATTTATACTGTAATTGACTGGGGAAACTGCTGTTTTTATCCTGGGTGTAGTGCTGATTGGTTAGAATGTTTTCCTGTTTGAAGCCTATGGGATCTCAGTACTTAATGAAGTAGTTACTCAGGAACTGTCATAGCATTTTATAACCTACAGCATATAATAACTTCAAAACATATCTTCCTTGAGAAAAAGGCATTAAGTCAATAACTATAACCAACTGAATATGTTTAGAGGCACGTGTCCATGGTGATAAGACCGCCCACCAAAAAGCACTCTGTCCAGTCAGCATTCCTTCTGGTGGTGATTGGTTGATTGACATGGGCACCAGGCAGCCACTCACGCAGCTCAAATCCAGCAAGCCCTAGGTCCTTCACATTGACCTCATCATGTTAATCTTACTGTTCTCTTATTTTAAAGCAATAAGCCTTTCTTAAATTTAGCCCAGGAGACACTAAACATTTGCCTATTTATACTGTCTAATGAACTACAAAATCATTTTTAATTTACCTCAAATAAGCAGAGGGAAGCAAGCCACTATATGGACAACAGGGGCCACTATCTCCAGGCTAAACTCCATGTGGCTTTAGCAAGCAGACCCTCTGTGAGACCGTATCCCAGGCAGGACAAGGGCCATCAAAGGACAGGGCCAGGCTTAGGCATGGAGGCCCCATCTGTTCCACATCTGAGGATCAGTCACTATGGACTGGGCGGCCCGCCCTGTGGCTTCAAAGTGACTGTTGAGTTTGGCAAGCATCCACGCTTTTGGGTCGGGGGGACCCTCTGTGGTACAACCCCCTTCCTCTCTGTCTTTTAATAACTAAAGAGTTTTAAAAATAGAGACAGAGCGAAAAAGAGATTCATAAAGGATTATTTCTGAAAATACAGAATGAGCTCATTGGTTAAATGAGGTCGATTAGAGGTTTAACTTTTTCTGTCCATCTCTCACACACCAAAAAACATACACATCCATTGGGCTTGGCATCATGTACCCTGTGATTGGAGTTGAAACTAGAAGACAATGTCTTACAGCAGAAGTGCAGATGTGACACAATGCTTTCGCAGCGTTCTCATCCCATCAGGATACATAATAGTATGTGACTGGCCTTGCTGGCTTTCATTTGTTTAATTGAGCATGAGCGTGCTACATTGGACAGATATGTTTTCCAGACGTCACGTTATGTCCGTGTCAGCGCTGGAATGAAAGTGGACAAAAAAGCAAACATACCAATCAGAATGAACTGTTTAGGCTGATGATAGACACCTCTGCTGCCACATCGTTTTCTTGTATCTGATGTGAAATTCTGTTTATGTACAGGAACTGCTTCTGGGGTTCCGTATCTCATCCTCTATGGTGTACTTGTGATGTGACGTTCGCGAAAGTTCCGGTTCTTTTGAACGGCTCTTTGGTACGAACAAAGGGAACCGAGTCGTACTTGGTGAGAGCCGTTCTTTTTATTGTTCTACCCAAATTGCACTGCCTGCCTGATCCATCCCCATTCATGGCTTCACGTGAGCAGTTAACATTCTGAACTACAATCAGTCAGTGAGAAAAGCATGACTACAATACAAAGACGTGTATCGTAGACGGGTTTTGAAAAAGAAAATCAGCCAAACTCGAAACGCAGCTGCATAAGGATGCATTTATCCAATAAAACAGGGGTGGGCAAACTTTTTTGCTTGAGGGCCACATTGAGCTTTTGAAACCAAGTGAAGGGCCAGATTTTATATCGACGCGTGAAAAATAGGAAATGTTATTTCATTAAATGACCCCGCACAGTTACATGCGAATCCTACAGAAAATAAATGTTTTGTTTTCTAACACCATTTCATTGTTTGACTTCTCAGAATTTAATCACTACTGGTTGTTTCAAGACTATTTACCGTACTCACAGACACCTGTGAATCAAGAGAACAGTGCATATGGAAATTAATTTGATTTTGTCTTTTCAAATATCATGAACCCTTCAAGGTCTAAGGGGGGTTGAAGTCTGCCTGGCACTATGTTGATATTTTGGCTTCTGAAAGGATCATACTTTGTCCTACAGTGAAGTGCCTTATAGTTTTGGATTCAGAAGACTCTTGGCTAAAAAAATAAGTCAAACTCAAACGTTTGTGACAATGATTTTCATGCATGATGTCATATAAAGCCAAAGAATACAATAATTAATGTTTCATATTTGTTAATTATTGTAAAATACGTTTTGGCCTCTGGAAAGGTCATACTTTGACCTTCAGTGAACTTCCTTAAGCCTGGAGTATACTAGCTGTTGCCAACCTGTCACGGGCTAAAGTGACGTCATGGGAGCGCCATAACTATTTATACTTCTGCATGGTGCTCGCGACTGTATTTGCAGTCTTCTCCTGAACAGAGGTGTTGCAGCTGAAGAAAGGCTACCGACATTGTTATTTCTACGGACTAGAAGAAGAAGAAAAAGGTAAACGATGGCAGAACTGGCAGCAGCATTGATGTTAATGTCAACAGTGGCTAAGATGATCTTAACTGTTTACTGTGTCCATGCTTCCTGTTTCCGCTTTGTCGCGCGCTGCTGAAAATAAGAGTGGTGCGCAACCTTGGCTTGTGCGCTCTAAAATCCCAGCCTGGTCGTGCACAGCTAGTACAGCCCCCTTGAACTTTTCGACCTTTTGCCACATTTCAGGCTTCAAACATAAAGATATGAAACTGTCATTTTTTGTGAAGAATCAACAACAAGTGGGACACCATCATGAAATGGAACAAAATTTATTGGACATTTCAAACTTTTTTAACAAATAAAGAACTGCAAAATTGGGCGTGCAAAATTAATCAGCCCCCTTAAGTTAATACTTTGTAGCGCCACCTTTCGCTGCGATTACAGCTGTAAGTAGCTTGGGGTATGTCTCTATCAGTTTTGCACATCGAGAGACTGACATTTTTGCCCATTCCTCCTTGCAAAACAACTCGAGCTTAGTGAGGTTGGATGGAGAGCATTTGTGAACAGCAGTTTTCAGGTCTTTCCACAGATTCTCGATTGGATTCAGGTCTGGACTTTAACTTGGCCATTCCAACACCTGGATATGTTTATTTGTGAACCATTCCATTGTAGATTTTGCTTTATGTTTTGGATCATTGTCTTGTTGGAAGACAAATCTCTGTCCCAGTTTCAAGTCTTTTGCAGACTCCATCAGGTTTTCTTCCAGAATGGTCCTGTATTTGGCTCCATCTATCTTCCCATCAATTTTAGCCATCTTCCCTGTCCCTGCTGAAGAGAAGCAGGCCCAAAACTATGATGCTGCCACCACCATGTTTGATAGCTGGGATGGTGTGTTCAGGGTAATGAGCTTTGTTGCTTTTACGCCAAACAACATTTTGCATTGTTGCCAAAAAGTTCCATTTTGGTTTTATCTGACCAGAGCACCTTCTCCCACATGTTCAGTGTGTCTCCCAGGTGGCTTGTGGCAAACTTTAAACAACACTTTTTATGGATATCTTTCAGAAATGGCTTTCTTTTTGCCACTCTTCCATAAAGGCCAGATTTGTGCAGTATACGACTGATTGTTGTCCTATGGACAGACTCGCCCACCTCAGCTGTAGATCTCTGCAGTTCATCCAGAGTGATCATGGGCCTCTTGGCTGCATCTCTCATCAGTCTTCTCCTTGTATGAACTAAAGGTTTAGAGGGACGGCCTGGTCTTGGTAGATTTGCAGTGGTCTGATACTCCTTCCATTTCAATATTATCACTTGCACAGTGCTCCTTGGGATGTTTAAAGCTTGGGAAATCTTTCTGTATCCAAATCCGGCTTTGATCTTCTCCACAACAGTATCTCGGACCTTCCTGGTGTGTTCCTTGTTCTTCATGATGCTCTCTGTGCTTCAACGGACCTCTGAGACTATCACAGAGTAGGTGCATTTATATGGAGACTTGATTACACACAGGTGGATTCTATTTATCATCATTAGTCATTTAGGTCACATTTTATCATTCAGAGATCCTCACTGAACTTCTGGAGAGAGTTTGCTGCACTGAAATTAAAGGGGCTGAATAATTTTGCACACCCAATTCATTCGTTTTTTATTTGTTCAAAATGTTTGAAATATCCAATAAATTTCGTTCCACTTCATGATTGTGTCCCACTTTTTGTTGCTTCTTCACAAAAAATTACAGTTTTATATCTTTATGTTTGAAGCATGAAATGAGGCAAAAGTTTGAAAAGTTGGGCTGAATACTTTCGCAAGGCACTGTATACTGCAGGCTTCATTCTTTTTAGTATTTATACCAAGAAACTAAAGAACGTTTGTTAATTTTGTGTTTTTTATGTGTAAAACATGTAAACCATGATGAATAATGCTTTTTAATAGATATTGTCAAGCCCCCAGGGCTCCTGGACCGGTGTGCAGAGTTTGTACAAACAAGTCAACATCAAAATGCCGCACTCAATTCCCACTAGATTTCTATACGTTTTTAAAACCCAGCTAATTCCCAACTCCAAAAATTGTTGTTTTATGCAAGATGATGTCCTACATAATTGAAAATGAGTTATTTTGTCATTTTCACTTCCTACTTTGTGTCTGTGATATTTTTAGGCAAAAAGAAAGACGGGTTTGAGGCACGATGGTCTGATGAGCCACCACTCATTATTTGCTTCTGATTCTCCTCTTTCCAATAGTATCAAGCTTTAGTTGCTAGCATACGGTTAGTGAGATAATTGTGTTTGATGCTCTGATTTGTTCTAAAGTCTGTTTTGCACAATAGTTCATTATTTAAAAAAAATACTGTGACCGTAAAACATTATCTAATATGCAGCATGAATTGCATTTTAAGGCAAGGCAACTTTATTACATTTACAGAGGGTCACAAAGCAGGGATCTTGTGTAACGTTTACAATGGAAATCATTTACATTAGGTTTGGCAATACAATTAATTTAGTGCTGCTAAAACTAGTCCTCACATGCGATATTAAATTATATTGGTGAGATAGCTGTTTGAATCTGCTCAAAACCATACCCTTTATGGTATTACTGTTACAGCACAATATTTGGGGGATTTATAAATGACTTTTGGGTCTCTGTATCAGGTACCACATGTGGTGCTAAAGAGCAAGTGGAAGTTGGCTCACTCATCATAACCAAGGGGGTAGGCTTACACCCAGAAGTTGAAGCAGCCCTGGGTGGATTCTGATGCTACCTGGCTATCACCTTAAAGGAGAATTCCGGGTGATTTCAAAACGTAGCTATGTTGTTTGAATATCACATCAATATTTAGTTCAGCCTCCTTTAGCAGAAATAACAGTCTCTAGACACTTCCTATAGCCTGTAATGAGTGTCTGGATTCTGGATGAAGGTATTTTGGACCATTCCTGCTTGCAAAACATCTCCAGGTCAGTTAGGTTTGATGGTTGCCGAGCATTGACAGCCCACTTCAAATCACCCCACAGATTTTCAATGATATTCAGGTCTGGGGACTGGGATGGCCATTCCAGAACAATTAACTTGTTCCTCTGCATAAATGCCGGAGTAGATTTTGAGCAGTGTTTTGGGTCGTTGTCTTTTTGAAATATCCAGTCCTGGCGTAACTTCAACTTTGTGACTGATTCCTCTACATTATTCTCAAGTATCTGCTGATATTGAGTGGAATCATGCAACCCTCAACTTTAGCAAGATTCCCAGTGCCGGCACTGGCCACACAGCCCCACAGCATGATGGAACCTCCACCATATTTGACTGTGGGTAGCAAGTGTTTGATTTGGAATGCTGTGTTCTTTTGCCGCCATGCATAATGCCCCTCATTATGACCAAATAACTCCATGTTTGTTTCAGCAGTCCACAGCACCTTCTTCCAAAATGAAACTGGCGTGTCACTGTGTCCAGCACGTTTGCTCTTTATAGTCCTATGAGCATCAACTACTGGTAAAACTATTGATATTGTTTATTTATTTTACTTGGGACAGTGCACATTATTCAACAAATTTACACTAATGTACAGACTGTAAATATCCAGATTATAGCATAGCTGCTAATTTCCATCTGTAGTTCCAAACCCAACCTGCATGTTTTTGATGGTGGGGGAAACCCGGAGGAAACCCACACAGACACAGGGAGAAGATGTGAACTCTGCACAGAAAGGACTGGGATGACCGGGGTTCGAACTCAGAACCTTCTTGCTGTGAGGCCACAGTGCTATCCACTACGCCACCATGCCTGCCCTAACTGACATCTTTAGGATGTCAGTCCATTATCTAACTGGTCCAACCCTATCTACAGTGGGGAGAACAAGTATTTGATACACTGCAGATTTTGTTGGTTTTCCTACTTACAAACATGTAGATGTCTGTAATTTTCATCATAGGTACACTTCCACTGTGAGAGACTGAATCTAAAAATCGAAAATATCACATTGTAGGATTTAGAAAAATGAATTTGCATTTTATTGTATGACATAAGTATTAGATCACCTAACAACCACCAATAATTCCAGCTCTCACAGACCTGTTAGTCTTTCTTTAAGAATCCCTCCAGTTCTCCACTTATTACCTGTAATAACTGCACCTGTTTGAACTTGTTACCTGTATAAAAGACACCTGTCCACACACTCAAACAAACAGACTCCAAGCTCTCCACAATGGCCAAGATCAGAGAGCTGTGGAAGGACATCAGGGATATAATTATAGACCTGCACAAGGCTGGGATGGGGCTACAGGACAATAGGCAAGCAGCTTGGTGAGAAGGCAACAACAGTTGGCGCAATTATTTGAAAATGAAAGAAGTTCAAAATGACGGTCAGTATCCCGCAGTCTGGGGCTCCATGCAAGATCTCACCTCGTGGGGCATCAATGATCATGAGGAAGGTGAGGGATCAGCCCAGAACTACACGGCAGGACCTGGTCAATGACATGAAGAGAGCTGGGACCACAGTCTCAATGAAAACCACTAATAACACACTACGCCGTCATGGATTTAAATCCTGCAGCGCACGCAAGGTCCCCCTGCTCAAGACAGTGCATGTCCAGGCCCGTCTGAAGTTTGCCAATGACCATCTGGATGATCCAGAGGATTGGGAGAAGGTCATGTGGTCTGATCAGACAAAAGTAGAGCTTTATGGTCTAAAATCCACTTGCCGTGTTTGGAGGAAGAAGAAGCATGAGTACAACCCCAAGAACACCATCCCAACCGTGAAGCGTGGAGGTGGAAAAATCATTCCTTGGGGACACTTTTCTGCAAAGGGGACAGGACAACTGCACCGTATTGAGAAGAGGATGGATGGGGCCATGTATCAGGAGATCTTGGCCAACAACCTCCTTCCCTCAGAAAGAGCATTGAAGATGGGTCATGGCTGGGTCTTCAGCATGACAACGGCTCAAAACACACAGCCAGGGCAACTAAAGAGTGGCTCCATAAAAAGCATCTTTCAGCTATTAGGTGGTGAGTAGTTATATATGAACACTCACCACACATCAGTTATTAGGTGGTGAGTAGTTATATATGAACACTCACCACACATCAGTTATTAGGTGGTGAGTAGTTATATATGAACACTCACCACACATCAGCTATCAGGTAGAGGTGAGTAGTTATATATGAACACTCACCACACATCAGCTATTAGGTGGTGAGTAGTTATATATGAACACTCACCACACATCAG
>JACXGM010026784.1:0-14742 GCA_016801145.1 Umbra pygmaea
TCAACGCCCCCCAGATTGTAGTCAAACCTGCATATGTATTCATTGGAAACACACCCCTGAGGTAAAAACACATTTTACATCACCAATCACAAAGATGTATACATAGGATGGCCCAACTGCAGTACTTCCCCAACTGCAGTACTGTGGGTTAGAATCCCAGAGGGGACCAGCAGCTAAATGCTTCTGGATAAAAGGTTCTATCAAATGACTAAACTGTAAAAATGTGAAATGATACATCGTTATCCAATGTGTATTGTATAGGCATTAACACCGTTTACAATACATCATCCTAATACTAGCTCTAAGATTATGGTTATTTGAGGAAATAAAACAGCCGAATGTGCTGATCGATTGACATATTGAACCAGTTTGAAAACTTGTGATTCTTGATTCCATGTGTATGCACCTTCATCATTGGATGGAAACCTAGCTACTAACTTGGAAAAGATTCAAAGACATCAAAGATGTTGTGGCAACTACAGTTGTCAAATTACACTTGTGGCATTCTGAACTCATCTACTAGACCATAGACTTTGGCTCACATGCTGATAACAACTACTTCTTTCATTTGTCAACTGCTCTGTAGACAGGTTTTTGTGCACACAATTCTTCAGATGTTTTATCAATGTGCATTTAATCATGCCGCAGAAAGAGGGAAAGTGGTTCGAGACTATAGCAGTAGACTAGAAATCCTCCTGTGGGTATTCTACAACATTTCTAAAAACAGGGCTGAGTCAACCTGTAACAAAGCTGATTTAACCCGTTGTTCCAAACTATTGGAAGGATATACACTATAGTAAGACATGAAATGAAGCAAACATTGAGTTAAAAAAACAACATCAGGATAATACAACTAGCATGGATTTACAATTCCATGAACTGGATAAACATCTTATATACTGAGCTATACAAACACAGTATTTCATTTGCCTGATTCCATTTTGTTTTTCCAAAACATTTAGTTCTACACTTTTTTGCCCTCAGACAGCTTTCTCTGTTGGATTTTCACCTGTTTGGTTTATTTGTACAATTACTTGTGTTCCAAAGACATGGCTGAAGGACAATCCGATGGGTGAACACAAACCCTGGTGTTTAGCTGTGCCTTGCCATTTTCCCTATTGGCTTATTTGGTGTGTACACAATGTTAATTTTTCTTTTTTGCTTACTTTGTTGTGCAAGCTTTCTGGCTGGATGCTAAGTGTTAGTTTTGATGTTGCCTTGAATGTAATAAAAATTACAGAACATTTGTAGCTATCACTCATTGTCCTCTGCTCAGAAAAAAATATAATAATAATAATAATAATAATAATACAATAAATAAAAGGAAACAAGTTAAATATTTTAGAGAAAATATTGCACACAATGTTGCAAACTTTCAAATTTACATTGATGTGAGAATACAAAAAATAGTTACCACTGCAATAATGTGACTGAAAAGATTAAGATGTTTATGTTCCCAATGTTGTCTGTGCTACCCTCATTGTCATTTCCTCGATGTGTCACAAATCATGCTGCTGTGGTTGCACACCATGGAATTTCACCTAGCAAGGAAGGGAGCTTCTCTGTGTTTGATTTGGTGTTAGGAAAATATAAGGCTCTAATATGATAATTGTCAGGAGGTTAGAAAGTGCAGCGCAGTTTCCACTTGAATTTGTGAGCAGCGTGCACATAGCCTGTCTTTCCTATGGAAGCCAGGTCTGACTATAATGGCCTTTCTCTATAGCAAGTTGGGCCTGATACAGTGGTCAGGTTTCTGCCAATGTGTACTCTCTGTTTAGGGCAAGGTAGCATTCATATTTGCTTTGTTCTCTGGTAGATTCCTTCCAATGTGTGAGGTTCTTTATGTATTCTCATAATTTGGTTGGGTCTGATTCTCTCCTGGGGCTTTGTGGGTCTGTTGGGGTTCTTGGACAGAGCCCCAGGACTAGTTCATAGATGGCTCTTCTCTAGGCTTTGCTCTCTGGGCTTTGTTATGGTAGGTTTGAGGGTTGCTTCCTTTAAGGTGGGTGTGTGACATTTGATTTTACTGATTTTTTTTTCTGGATTTTGATGATTAGTAGGTATAGTCCCAATTCAGCATACATTGTTTAGAGTTTTGCATTGTACTCTGAGAATATTTTTCCAAAGTTCTGCATACAGAGTCTCAGTTGGGTGTTTATCCCATCAAACAAAGTCTTGGTTGGTGAGTGGTCCCCAGACTTCACAGCCATACAGGGCAATGGATTCTATGACTGACAGCTTGGCCATGTATTGTCTGTCTACAATACCTCTCTGGCCACCTCTCTTTAATCAGGTCTTGCCCTGATTCCAGCCCTACAAGCCAGGAACACGCCCTGCCAGACGTAAACCATTCCAGACAGACATGAACCAGCCCTGACCAACCTGAACCAGCCCTGAACACTGACAGACCTGAACCAGTTCCGACAGCCATGAACCAGTTCCGACAGACCTGAACCAGTTCCAACAGACCTGAACCAGCCCTGGCCCTTGACAGACCTGAACCAGTTCCGACAGACCTGAACCAGTTCCAACAGACCTGAACCAGCCCTGGCCCTTGACAGACCTGAACCAGTTCCGACAGACCTGAACCAGCCCTGGCCCTTGACAGACCTGAACCAGTTGCGACAGACCTGAACCAGCACCAACGGTCTACAAAAACCTGACATACTACAATCCAGCACCAACACACATCCTCATGAAGACCATGAAACCTCACAACAGATGACAAACCTGCCCCCCCCAACAGACTCTGAACACAAGACAGATACAATAAAACTCAGCAATACAACAATACTAAAAGACAGGGAACTTACTTTGAGTATTCTTCATTTTCCCTGTCGCATCTTGCATCCTTATGCTTTTCCCAGTCCTTTCCGTGCTTGCAGGTTGTCAATAGAATGATATCTTCCCTGTTGTGAATGTGATATAAAGCATTTCTAGTTTCTGAGCCGATACCAGTCAGATACCTCTTGCCTTTGAAAACCAGTAAATATTTCCTTGATGGAGGGACATTGTTGAGTGTCAAGTAACCCTTACCCCCGCCTCTTTGGGGATGTTCTTTTGAAAACAAAGGAATGGACACATCGAAGTGTGGCCTGAAATTATCCATATCAATGCTGGCCTTGGCCAAGATTGCTTGTCCAATATCAAACCCCAGGTCCTCTGTGTAATCTGGCCAGGTTCCAGAGTATAGGTTGAATATCAGGTGGTTTCTCCCATCATTCCACGTGGGAAGGCTCTGTATTTTAGCCTTGACATTGTGAACGTACTGACTAGATAGCTGGTCCCGGTCCAGCGTGTCAAAGCCAAGCACGAACAGACACGCTTCGTTTACGTCCGTCGTGTGGAACCGGGAATCCTCGACAGCGGTCAGGATCTTCTGGTAGCTCTCTGACACCTTCTCCCCCCTCGGCAGGGGGTAGACGTACACCTTGAACCCCCTCTGGCAGCGGCTGAAGTCGAAGCACGTGTCCATGCGGCACCTCCTGCTCTTGTACATGTTGTTGCGGATCTCCCGTCTCTCCCTGGGGGAGGTGTGCTGGTGGAGGAGCAGCGGGCCATCCTGTTCCTGCTCCATGTTCTCCAGGTAGGTGTTCAGCGGGTGGGTCCACTCGGGCCAGTGGTGTCTGGGCTGGCCGAGGCCGTGTCTCTGGGCGACTCCGTAGAGGTGCTGGTGGTGGTTTTGGTGATGGAACTCTCCGATCTGCAGTGCCCACAGGTAGGCAACCAGAAGAAGACAGGCTCCTAGAGACACAAGCAGGTACCTCTTCTTGGCCTGCATGTGGACGGGGGGGGCTGAAGGTGACGGGATCCAAGACAGGAGTAAGAGCAAGGAGGATGTGTGGCTCCACACTCACACGGGGCTGAGTCTTATCCACAGGTAACCATGCTGCCGGTCTGAGTCACTGTGTGTGCAAGATAGAACAGTGTCTGACAAGCACCTTCCAATTATGCTCACTGTTTCAATTGTTTCAGATAAGAGACTAGCAGTATACAGTAACAGTCAATGCAGAGATGATACTTTTGGTCAAACTGGTAGTTTTTGTATCTTTTTTTGCAGTCCTTTGAAAAAAATCAACGAATAAAGCTATTTTGGCGAATTAGGAGTTCCACATGAAAGCAGACTTATTTCTGTGACTTAGTCATTGCCTGAGCCATTTTAACCAGAATAAAAAAACTTCCATGGTTTTCAACATTTATCAATCAGAGGTCACATGAAAAAAAATATGTAATTGTGTCTAAATGCCAGAATGTTTAATCGAATTATATTCAAGCATAGCCCACCTGGTGGGGGGATTCTCCTCTTGCTAATGAATGGTGTGATAAGAATCAAAATTAACATCCCGCACCTGCTAAAGGAGGAGTTGCGGATTTGCCAACAAGGCAGGGTCAGGAATTGGACATGACTTATTGCGTGTGAAGAAAAATGGATTAAACGTAAAAAATACAGGTTTTTATGGATATCTCAAATCACCTCTTATATAAGGAAAACAGAAACCCATAGATAACGTATGCTCAAATTTATTCAACTGACTTGTGATGGGACATTTGATAAAAAAAAGTGTCTGTATATGTTACAGCTGAGTAAGTTTTAAATACTAATATTATAAAGTGCCTGGAGGCATGCTAGTGTTAGGAAATTGTATCCACTAACACTCTTTCGTACTAAGATCACTGTAACATGCAATGACTATGTTTTCAGGAACAAATGTTCCCTAATTAATTAGTGAAACTCTCTAAGTTTTCAGCTGTACAGTACACAATACCTTTTCCACAAGAGACGGTGGGTCATGACACCTCGGCTTTCTGATATCATAATCGATATCCCCCTACAAACCGCTTCGTAATTTTAATGGGATAAAAGAGTATGGCTCATAAATCGCTTAAGCCAAAAAAATATATTTCAACACCAAAGCAGTTCCACAACTCTCATGATTATTTAATATAAATCGCTCATAACATGTTTAACACATCACATTGTTTTCACATTTTAATTAAGTCATGTATCTGGGAAAACATGTCCTACCTTCGTGTAACGAACACCTGTTAGCCAACAGTCATTTTTTGAAACCTCTGGCGTTGATCGTTTCCCTCTCACCAGGATGAAGAGTTGATTAACACGGTGTGAATAAAGCATCCTAAGTTATCTAAATAACGTTTGGTCCACTTTAAGAAACAAAAATCATTTTTCGTTTGGAAAAGAGCCAAAAAGGGAAGCACTGAATCCCATCCGATGCAAGGAACCTTTCCGTAACTAAAATGTGTACCCTTAGATATCATGATATCCGAGAGAACTCATGCAAAATACTCTTTCATTCTCAAGAGCATCTGTTTTGCACTTCTTAATGAACATGCCATCACTTGTGACTGAGGTCAATTTCCCATAGGCCTATGGAGCCAAATATAACGGTCCATAACTTTAACGCTTTAACTCGTTTTTATTTTATTTATTGTAAGAAATGTTTCGAGTAGCCTATATGCTATTTCCATGAATAATCTACTGATTTTACTTTTCAGTTATGTAGGTCTGTTTAATTAAATTCTCAACGGTTGTCATATTTGCGGACTTCTGGTTAAAAGTTTCTGAGAATTCAAATGAGGGAATAAAGACTTATCTCTATATTTCTCGGCACGCGTAAAGACCGTCTGTCAATTCCAATTGGTACGATTAGATCCTACAATGCATTGACATTGTGTTCGACTGATGACAGTCCATGATTAGCCTGTCTATCCAGCTCAATCAGATTCTCCAGGCACACGTTCATTCCGTGCACGAATTAGCCAACTGCTAAAATAACATTCTGGGTTATTAAAAGTTCTGCGTGACAGATCAATACATCCAACTGATACGGATCCGACGTACATCCACTTGCTCCTAATTATATAGCAGGTAAAGGATACACAGTCCGTAAAGTTAAGTGGCTGTGTCACCTGAACGACAACAACAGACCAGCACCACAGAATGTTCCAACGGCCAAGCGTTATCTACTCCAAAGTGATGCCGAGATCTCTGTCTTTCATTCCCCGGTTTGTGACTGAACCACTACGAATACAGATGCAACTCGCACATAGGGGCTCATTCTACATATTCCACGGATCTTGTGGAGTTTACGAATCCTCCTGCATCCCTCTCCACTCCCATTCAGAGCCGAGGACCATGCGAGGTTTCCTCCCACATTAAAAGAGGCTGCGCCTCCGACCACATCTATTGGTAGAAAATGCGCCGCGAGCTATGGAAATGAATGGTAAAGGCGTCGATCAATCCAAGAGGCGTTGGCAGGACGAAGTTGGTGGTTCGGTAATCCACTCAGAGTTATTTTTTGTATCAATCGTTTTTTCTTGAGATTACAGTTGCAAACACCTGCTCACACTTTTCATCTTAATTTGTGCAGTAGATTGTGCTATAATTCAAATTTCACAAAATATTTCACTGCATATTCCTGCGTGTCTACATATTTAAAATTCACAGACATTAATATTGATAATTATTCAATTACATAAATTTATGCTGATCCTGATTCACGTTAAGGCAGTGTAACTTGGGAATATGGACCTGTAAACATCACTGTAGTGTACTATGATTTAAATAATACTTGATGTTATTATTATTTCCATGTACCATAATTAACTTAATATGGAAACACGGTAATGCCACATGGTGTGATATGGTTTTGCCACACCTAAACATTGACTTTAAAGTAGGCTATACTGATCTGGATATCGTTTTGTACTGGTTGAAAAGAGTTATATAATCTTCTTAGGATTTCTATGTTTTTTTCTTTGTTTTTGAGGACTAATAATGTTAATCGTTTGTTACATTGGGGAATCAAATTGTAACAAGGAAGTAATAGCTACTTGTCTGTTTAGGAAGAACCTAAAGATGATTTAGTTTGTCAAACTATTTGACTAATCTTGATAAATTCAACTTTTGAAGAAAGAAAACAATAATGTATATGCTAAATATTTCAAATCTCAAAAATAGCTGATAGATTATGGCAGAATTATACACATGCGGTTTTCAGATCAGGGCATTTATTGCACATTGCTTCATTGTGGAATAAATGATGCCATCTTGTGGCATGATAAGAAACATAAAAGCCCAAGCATGATTCAAATTGCCCGGAATCAAATGTAGTGGTTTTCAACGTTGATAAGCTACATCAATTAGACTAATGGTTTATTTATTGTGTTAGATACACACTGTACATTTATAAAGACAAATGTAATGTATGCATAATCACATGCACATGATTTTAAGTGTGTAAAAGCTGCCTTTAAAAACATTTACATTTTTGATAAGAACCACTTTAAATCATGACACTTTTGATGCAAGATTAATTTGCAAGTGTGAGTTTTTAGTGCCTGAATGGTCAAATGAAAATATTTTGTGTGCTCAAGTGAAAATCTAATTTTCACTGAAAGGCCATGGAACACCACCCAGCTGCTTTGATGGAGCATTTTGCCAACACTTTCAGAAAGAAGCTGAATCATCTCAGATCTGCAGGTCAGGTCCTGTGAGGTATACTAACCGCTGCCTTTCAGTGCTCTAAACAACCAGGGTTGTGAATGTACCCCTGTAGTGCTCTATTGGAAGGTTGGTTATGCTCACACTGTTTCCTCAACCAGTCCATGGGGTGTTTTCAGCAGTGGATGCTAGCTGACCGAAGTGTAATAACCATTTATTTAATGTGTCATGCGTTTTTCCCTCACCGAAGTCTGCTTTTCTCTCACCCACTGGGATGATTAGCCCGCCCTGCCTCAGAAACCTCAGCTACTTGTGCAGAAGTGACCATGAGCTTACCTGTGCATACCAGATACTGTGTTAGGTAAACTATATTACAAAGGTCAGCTCCTTTGGTTGTTCAGTAGGCTATACTGCAGGGGTATTCAACTATTAGGGCCATTTCACAGTCCGAGAGATAAGCCTATTGATATACCGATAGCTTTCAGCAACATTTTCCGAAATTCGCACGAGCTAATTTCCATCTTTACACTGTCATGTCTCCAGAACGCAATCGCGAGTTTGTGGGTGTGTCATTAAAGACGTCTTGAGAAGCGTGCGCTCAGAAACCAGCCCATTGACTTAAGCCCGATTCACACCAGATCCGGCAAACTGTTGCATTGCGGCGGAAGTCCATTTATTTCAATAGGAAGCAATGCGCACCGCTGCGGCAAATCTATCGGAACCGGCAAAATGTGGATGCGGTGCGGCGGGTGTGTCGCAAGAGTTGAAATAATCCAATTTGTGCGGTGCTTTACCGTACGGTGTCAGAACCGGAAGTTGATTTACCTCAGAAAAAGATCTAATATGTCGCTTTCAACTATGGGTGTGTGAGATTGCAAGACAAGCTTTGACAGCTCAGTAGATAGTTTTCGTATTGTCAATGAATACTAAACTGAAAACAGCTCCTGCCAGTCGCCTTGCTGGAGGTGGACAGTTGTATGCAATGTTGCCTACCAGATTGATTACATGTTGATTGCTGTGTACAAGTGTGTCTGCATCACGATGCCGTACGGGGACTTTTGCC
This sequence comes from Umbra pygmaea, assembly GCA_016801145.1. Lineage (NCBI taxonomy): Eukaryota > Metazoa > Chordata > Actinopteri > Esociformes > Umbridae > Umbra > Umbra pygmaea. Next base: position 8,529 of record JACXGM010026784.1, read on the forward strand.
TGATCTGGTGTGAATCCAGCTTTGCAGTGAAAAATTTCCCCGCAATACACATGCTGCGTTTAATTACCTTTCTGAGTTGGAGTTACGACTAGAAAGACAGGTCGTTGCCTAGGAACACGCACCACATGCCCCTTTTAACTCTGACGGAAAAATTGCCCACTCTGACAACTCGGAGACCAAGCAAGAATTCCGATACGCAATCCAAGATGGCTGCACACTGTGTGACTTGTGTATGAATTGTTTTTATTGTTTTCGGACCGCTTTGGTTGTTTGAACGTACAATATGTAGTTTTTGGCCGCTAGGGGTCTCTCAATCAAAACAATAGCAAAAATATGTACTTGGATGCACGTCGAGAAGTAGCGTGGGATCATGTTTTTTTTATCGTCGTCAATGACAACCTTACAATCTGGGTCTCCAGCAGAAAAAATGTTCACTGATAAAAGTAATGTATTGTTAAAAATATTATAACTTTATTCACGTTATGTTTGGCGGTTGCCTGGAACTAGAGCAACTAGAGCAGTCATTGACTGAAGACAAAATGAAACGTCCCCTGTCTTCGAATTATATTATAAATTTCTCTGGGTTTGAAAGTTGGTGGAAACATTAAGGATAATTTAAATAGCTACACAACTAAGAAATATATATATAATATAGGTATAGTGATGTTTGCTTTTTTAATGCAAAGTACGTATTTTGTTATTGTTTTGGAAAACTACATGGTGTACCTTTAAATGACGATTTCAATCGTATTATACAATACCGTCCATACTGCAACCGTATCACTGCCTGTCATTATGGGAATCGGTCTTGTTGTGAGTGCAATATTGAATGAACACTTGTTTCAAATGGGTGTTGCAAAAACATGGCTAGGGTTGCTAACAGAAGATAAACCAAAACATGAAATAAATGTAAAATATTTGAAGTTCAAATGGCTGCGTTTTGATAAAGTGGGGGATGTCCACTGAACACGTCAGATTTTAGCGCACGTAACTTTTTACCAGTTATAAGCGTCCAAATAGTGCAGACTTGATGCACATGTGCTTCTGCAAGGCAAGACCATTACTATCGTGATGTGCTATTCGTTCCATTGGGGACTTCAACTTCTGGTTGTACAATGGCATGGTGTCGCAACGCACAAGTTGAATTATTTGAACGTATGTAACACACCGATCGCACCGCATCGCAAGCCCGCATGGAAAACGCATCCTTGCGGATTGCTCCATTGACAATGAATGACTTCCGCCACAACCCAACACTGGAACAACAGCTTTCCGGGTGGCGTCCAAGTTTTTCTCCAACTTGGATGCGCAAAACATACCAGAACGCTTGAAGAGTGCAGTGACCTCATATCCAGGGTTCCGAGTCAGATCGTTGAGAATAACCGAACGCAGCGATATTTCTCCTGGGTTGTTAGCAAAGCCTCAGGTGGGATCTCTCGTGCGCTACCTCCGGAGTTCACATGGAATTCGAGAGAGATGCAAATTTACACACTTCAATTATGTCTCATCCCGACATCGGCTCGAGCGTATTTGGAAAATGTAGCTGAAAGCTATCGGTATCTATCATATTGTGAAAAGCGTATACCCTACAAGGCCCGGCACCTGCTGGATTTGTTCTACCTTAGAAATTCCAACCACTGTTGGTGTACCAGATCAATATCAGTTCCAGATTAAAGGGTTACAATGAAAATGTGAAGTGGAACTAGCTTTGAGTGCCAGAGTACATTAGGGCTGGTATACTTGCAATCTTGCTTTTTAAATGCCCTTTTACCTGTTGTGCCTCAGCTGAGACCCAGGCACAGCAGCTCACAAAGACCTTACCACCTTTTAGGGATGACCTTAGTGGACATTAGTTAAGGTCAGCAGTCCTTAAAGTGGGTGTCTAGATATAATCTGAGTGCTTTTCTGGGTTCATACGTAACTAACCAATGATCAATTAAATGAAAACAAAGAGTAAGAAAATATTAATTATGATCAATGGTTTGTTATTGACTCCCATTAACTGGTCATCATGTTTTAATTAGGAACTTCTCAAAACATGTGAACCCAGCCGGGTACTTTTACTTTTTACGCCTCTAGATAAAACATGTTACAGCACCCATTGTGTGCTCAAATAAGAGTGGTTTGCATTGCTTTGGATCACAACTGAATGAAAAATAATTGTTAAATTAAAATATCACATTACTATCAGCATTTCTTTGTTAACATCCATTAGCCATGTCAAGCATAATGCTTTAAAGTGTTTTATTTTGGTTTACGGTACAAATCAAGAATGCAAACACAGCAGTAGGATATTAAAGGATCTGTGTAACATACATTCAGATAATGTATCATGAAACTCTGTTCATCCCTCTAAAACCTGTAAGACATGTATGTTTACATGTACTCCGTAAATTAAGGAAATGCTGATACTGATCAAAACATATACTCTGTGTGGCCTCAAAGATTGCCTGCAACTTGGTATTGTTTGATTGCAGTTTTTTTATTATTAATATTCTCCCTAGATAAACACACAAAGATTGTTTTCATAATGTTACGTTTATTCATGTTATGTGCAAAAGGTGAGGAAGGATAAGGAATGCCACAATGACTGTATTCAAGGGTAACACATAAATAACCAGGGTTGATAAGGTAGCTGTATTACTCTACTTCAAACAATACAGGATACCAATTTCTAATTGTGCACTCTTTTTCTGTTAAAAACTTGGTATTTGAATTGCTTTAGTAGTGAAGTCAATAATGATTGTTGAACATTACTGTTGTCAATGATGTCTCCTTTCGCCTGGAAGAACTTGAGAAGCTATCGTTTCACCATTGTTCTCCGCTGCACTTCACAATCTCTTCTTTAAAAATGTTGACAAACATTATAGCGTTGGAATTTGCATTCATGATTTTTCCTGAGTTTTTAATGTAACCATTGTCCAAAATTGGCAAGAATAGCAAATAAAAGAGGGTGGGGTAACTTTTCGCATATGTGCCGTCAGCTTGGCAAATCAAACGCTTTCTACTGAATTTGAACATACAGGAAGTTAATGTCACATGAAGTGACATCTTTGATTGACCTGGTTGTACCTTCAGAAGTATTATCTTGGCAATATAAATTACTCATAAACACATTCCACATTGCATGTGCTGTATAAGAGGCTTGGATAATGTTTGACCTTTGACACGTAACATGCTGCTCATTTGGTTCCAAAATGGTCTCTAAACAATGTTGCCTGTGAGACTGAAGAAATGTACTGTATTAAGAGAATGTACAGACTAAAAACCCTTTAAAGCTATTATATTATTATTGTGTAGACGTATTTAACTGGATATTGAACCAGAACATTACCAAGTTTTCTATTGTGTTAGAATGTCCCTCTGTTTCCACGGCTAGTCTATCCCCTCATAGCCTGGTATTACCATACCTATTCTGAGGTCTCAGCATATCATCTGATGGGCCAAACATGATGAGCACCGAGCCAGCTTCCTCTTGTTGCTTTCCAGCAAAACCCTGTCAAAGTGGAAGGTTAGAGGTTTCAACATAGTTTCTGAGTTCAAACGGTAACATCCTCTAGGCTCGGATGTATTTGACGGAAGTAACCGGATGCTCAGGCCAGAGTTCAATTTAAAACAGCTATTCCAGCCCACTGTTCCAGTGTTATCCAGGCATGCTAATAAAGGTATCCTAGGGGTGACCATTAAAATACACCTACAATAATGAAACATAGCTGTGAGGGAGTCTTTGTATCCACCAGGGAGTTAGCATACCGATCATGCACAGTGTGCATGAAACTCAACATGCTGCCATCACTCACACACTGTATAATAGGGCTTTATAACGACTTCCATGATGGTAATTCTGGTCCTGTGTAATCAGGCTGTGGAAGTCTTCAAGCTGAGCAGACTGGCAGTGAGATTCCCAGGTGCGGGCAAACTTGCCTGTGGTCTACCTGCTGTTGCTTCCTGATGGCTTACTATATCGTCTCAGTGGGACAGCGAGAGCAGCTTTCTCTGGAAACAGAGAACCCTGTGGCCTCACACCTGCCCTTTTCGCTCCTGTGATACAAACGGGTAAAATGGTGTTCACTCTCAAGATAAGCAGGACTGAGTTTGCATGAATATTACAAGGGATATTAAAACATACTGTATTTTTAATGTTTAAGGAATGTGCAAAGAGGATTCTGCAAACTAACAGATTGAGTCGGAAATTACAACTGGTAGTTTTGAGTTGAAGTCTTGAACGTTTTGTTTTCAGGCAAACAATAATGGTCAAATTAAGGATTATGTTATCCTATACCATATTTCAGTGCAATACCCCTCTTTAATGGATGGGCAACAGACTGGATTGTTTTGAGAACTGAAAAAATGTACTGATGTTTAAACTGAATTACATATGGATATATTGGCCTTTTATCAATGCAGTTGTTCTGTTGAGATACCCCTGGCAGTCTACTGGGTTAACAAATTATTAAAAACAAAGTATCAGCTTGGTTCCTGTGTGTCTGCTGGAGTCTTGACCACATAAATATCTCACATGAAATATTGATCACCCTGTCACCCGGTACTCCCAACTCCTTTCCTATTGGTTGTGTAAAGAATTTCTGTAGCACAAAGGAGAGAAAAACATGTTTTGAATTATCGTAATCATTTAATACATCATGAGGTCATGTGAGGAACCACTTCAAACTCAACACAAAGATTTCCTTTATCCCTTTATCAAAGCAGCGCTGGTTGACTCGTCAATACACTATCCTACTATCATCTCTCACCAAAGGCTTTGTTGAAAATCACATTTGTAAGTAAGGGCCTCCACTTGGTGCAGTGCTCCATGTCGCTGCCTACCAGCACAACTGAATCACAGTGACCAGGGTTCGTATCTTGGTCACGGCATTTCCGGCTATGCCCTGGGCCTCTGCTAATGTAAATTAGTAGTGCTGCCCTAGCTTTCTTTAGTATAAATAGAAAAATGGATTATTCAGCATAAACAAGAATAAACTAAAAATTTTATTGGGGGCCATCTGATTGTACTGGTTGTACTTGAAGTCATGATATCATTAAATCTTGAATCCTTAGTTGGTCCATTCATGTTTGGCCTTAATTAACCAATTCTTATATTACAAACCATTCAAATTTAAATCCCTCATCAGCAGCCAAGTTCAGTTGTCGTACACAATCAGATTCAGAGCAATAGAGATTCCAGACCAAGCTTAACAACAACTAGACCAGAAGCTGAGCCACTTCATCCAGAGATCTACAGTGTACAGTAGCGTAGCAAGAGCAACACTATATCATGCCAGGAAATGGATACCTTCACATTCAGACATAGCTTTGTTGAGATGGGGCAGAAAGCTATCTGAGTCTGGAGTACAGATAACATAAATAGATTGGAAGACATTCATTCACTTACATGACAAGCTGGTTGTTATGCAGCACTCTCACTTCTGTAGTGCGCACTTGTAATTGACCTTCACAGTTCAAAACCTAGATGCTCTGTGAGAGATGGAATGCATTATTACACCCTGCCAGCCAATTTAGCACTTTGGAGACTGGTGCTTCAAAGCACTAGAAATTCAAGACACTCAACCACAACCACACCGATGCCATTGTGCAAAGCAAGTAAATACGTAATGCTGAAATTAAGGTAAGTGTGTCCGAGAACAGAAACATGGTCTAGTGTGTCACAGAGATAGGGTTATATAACAGATTTTATTATTTGCGATAAATAACAACATTGGGGAGTGGTGAAGAATACAAAAAACAAAGCTTCAATTTTTTACAGATAACGTACTCTGATGCTAAACAGGCACACTTCACATCTCAGGGTAGCTTTACAGAATGATGAGGACTTAGATAATGTATGGATGGCCAAGAGCTATAAGGATTACATGGAGCAGCGGGGTACATGTCGGCTCTGTTGTGAATTCTATCCTGCTGCATTACAGTGGTGGTGTAAATGGATTTCTTGTGTTGCCACCGCCGGTGCCAGTGTCGGAGAAGAAGCGCCATGTCGGAGAACTCATACAACAGCATATTTGGGTCAATCAATAGCAAGAGCAGGTCTGGTTCAGTACACAGTCCCTGGAGTGGTGTCCTTTAGCTCTCCCAAGAAAATGTCTGTGCACACCACTCTGCCTTCGCCAGTCAAAGAGGTATCAAGTGGTGCAGTAAAAATATTAACCAGGAGGTGAACCATGCCTAATGATTCCAAAAAACTCAACCTTGAGATAAA
>JACXGM010026785.1:0-14740 GCA_016801145.1 Umbra pygmaea
TTAGGTTGCGTTCGCGCTCTCTGTATTGGATTGGGGTTCGGACAGTGCCACCGCCATCTCGGTTCGAAGTAACTTCACGGCGGTACACTCGAGCACCTAGGCCAGGGAGGATGATCCAGTACATGAGATTACAATAGTCCACATCGTCCAAGGTGAAGCTGTGTGGGTAGCCGTACTCTGTAACTGTATCTTCATCGACCTTGACATTGAAACACACAGGCATCGAGGCTATCACAGAGTTGTTTCTGCTCCCAAATATACCCTTAAACAGTCCGATTAGGCTGTTCATCAATCCTTCCAATCGCATCAAGACTATACGTTCATCTGAGCTAATTGCCAATCCCGTCTCCTTCTCGGCGAGAACACGCCGCATGTGAACAGCCTAGATGGGGTCGGCTACCCAAGACCAATACAATCTTCCATTGGTCCAGTCAGCATTAATCAATCTGGTAACAACTTCTCCCTCCAGGATAAGACGTCTCATTTCAATCGTTGACTCTATACCCTGTTCGTAGTGGAGGCCGTCTTCGATGAATGCCAAGTGATTTCCCACCTGTTTGGCCAGCTCTGTGTTACCAAAGTGAGCAAGTAACTCGCTGCCAATCTGAGCGATTTCATTGTCGATGCTGTTCATGGGCGACGAGTTGAAAAGAGCCGTCGCTTTTACAATAGTCCGGTGGCCGAGGTACCACCATGTTGCGAGCATCAAACTCAAGTATGGACGCGGGGTTCTTTACCTTACTGTACCAGTCTCTGCTGTGCGCCAAATAGGCCAGGTTTCGTACAGGGACTGCGTTGGGATCAACGCGTTCACCTCATTTTGCAGTTTCATCCTACGAGCCTGAGTGAACAACTCAATCGGGTTACCCACGGGGTGTAGGCTACGAAGACTGACGCAGACGACCGCTCCGTCATACTGGTGGAGGTACGAAGCGCAGGGTGATCACTGGGCAAGCTGCTTGTAGTTGATGTCGTCCGAGTCTGTGGTGGAGAGAACATGAGAGGGGTTGATCTGATTTAGTCTAGGCACCGTGCAGCCGACCGTGAAGTACTCCCACTTGAACCCTTCCGAGTTACAGAAGGCCTTGAGTTCGGTGGAAGTGTCTCTGTTGCTACCGTGCTCCATCTGCACCCCATCCATGTGCACAATGGGAATCTTATCGGTGGGACCTCCTCCAACTCGAATGTAGTTTACCTTCATGTCGATCGAGCTGTCCTGGAAGCAGGACTCGTTGATGAAGGGAAGGTCCCTGTCACCCAGAGTGCTCCTGGTGAACTGTTGCATGGTGAACTCGTAGCCCGCTCTGGTTCTACTGTTCTCGTTGGCCATGGTGTACACGGAGAACTCAGGGGTGATTTTGGTGTCCTCGATCACGATCTGAGAGCATATCATGGCATTGGCGCTTCTCTGGGAGATGACACGGAACAGAGTGTCTCCCATGATCACAACTTTAGGCTTATCACTTCCCAGTACCCTCTGGGCGTTTTCCAGCGCACAGACGAAGGAGTCGGGCTGTATGTTGATCACACCGCAAATGAGCTCCGCCATCCACAGTATAGAGTCCAATTTCTCGGCGCGACTGTAAGTCTTGGTCCTTTGCAGGACTCTGTCTATCAAGGTGGGTTGAGCCACACAATATCTGAGCACCTCGATGGTCCTAGTTAGCTCCCACAATGTGGTGACCCTGTCCAACTCTCTTCTGATCAGATCCATGGCCACGGAGGGCCTTGTAACACTCAGGAGGATTCCGAATTGCATTGTGACCACCTTGGATGTGTGCTTGAAGTTCTGGGTTTACTCTGTGGTCTACACTCCATTGTGGATAGTGTCATAGGTGCCCTGCTGAGCCTCGCGCTGATCCCTGAACCTGATGCGTCTACAGAATCTCGTACCCGTGGGCACCACTTCGTCCGGGACCAGCATCTTGTACACAAAGCCGGCAAGCAGGCAACTCGTCTCTCGCTGCTGTCTGAAAAGCGTAACTCCCATGTGAGCCTGCGATATCACGATAGTGGCGTCAGCTAAGATGGAAGTGTTGGTGGCCGAGGCTCTGATTATCTTTTCGACCATGTACTCTGCAAACGCGCTGTTTGGATCGGTCAGAAAATTGGGAGCCTTCACCAAACGCGCGACCGTCTCCAGCGGTTTCAGCGTGTAGCTACATCATCACCTGCACCTACTTCCCGGCCACACCTGGGTTGATTACCTCCTCTCCCTTTATTAGGGAGTTGTAGTGTGTCAACCAACTGCCGGATTATTGTATAGCCACGTAAATATTAATCCATTTCGTGTTCTATTAATCAACAATAATCCTCGTTCCCAGTTTATTCCTCGTGATTCTCCATTCCTGTGTTTGTTCCTCATCGTGCTATTTCTGTTCTGTTTAGTTCCTGTGTACCGAACCCTGCCTGGACTCCGACCCTCCCTGTGTAACGAACCATGCCTGGACTACGACCATCCCCGTGTACCGAACCCTGCCTGGACCACTACCCGCTCCGTGTACCAAACCCTGCCTGACCCCCTGACCATTCTTGCCTGTCGGACTGGAGCCTTACACCCTACCCACACACACAGACCTCAATAAACATTATTATTGCTTTTCATCTCTGCTTCTGGTTCCTTACCTTCTCCTGTGCCCAGTCTTGACAATGCCAGCAGTCCCGTAGACAGAATCACAGGTGACCTGTTTGAGCTGTATAGCGGTGAATCTCAAGACAAACCCAAGATATGGCCAGCGTACATTGTCGAGAAGTGTGTATTTCCAGTTAGACAATGTCTCTAGGCTAGAGCACACCATTGCGATGCGGCTTACACAGTCTCTTGACTTGTGCTCCGTGGGATGCAACAGGGAGCTTATTGAGAGCTCAATGCATCTTTTTGGAGCACTTGTCGTGGTACATTAATAAACTTGATTCATCACCGTGTCGTCTGAGCAGGTTCTCCGCAACAATCACATCTGTGGTCATGTCGATGGCATTTCATTTCAGATTGGAAAGCTTAACCATGTGTGCCCGGACCTTGGTATCCGTGTCTTGATCATTGTCGCTCTCGTCATTTTCACTATCATTCTGGTAGTATAAGGAATAACCACCGCTTTGGTTTAGGTTGTAACACAGGCTCTGTCTGTTGCTACACAGGCAACACAAGGCTCTAGCTAGCGTCCAGAACATCTCAGAGACTCTTAAACTCTTAAGATTGGAACTTTGTGTACGAGAAAAACATCTTGGTGTCTAAACCAGATGTCGTATATACACCTGAGGGTATAGAGAATATATGCTACCCGATCACAAAGGGAGATGGCGAGAGCTGTGTCCAGTGTGTCCAAAGAGCAGCTGGCACTTTGCGAGAAGGAGCTGGCCGAGACCGCATTGGAAGACAGAGGGAGCACATACGGAATAGAGATGTTCAGAAAAAAAGAGTTCAGTCAACGTGAAAGGGTTTGGTCTGACAAGGTCGGCTATGAGCGCTACGGGTTGATCCCTATCCATCGAGACATCGACTCTTGGGTGTACGTGGGTGAGGATCTGCAGCTCGCCATATCAATAGAGGAGATTGTCAACACGTTCAGCCCGGCCCTGTCTGTGGAGCTCCTGCTTTACAACATCTTGGGGATCACCAGTGAGAGCGCCAAATGCTTGGTCCGGTACCTAATCAACTACTACTCATCCAACCGCATGTGCGAACAAATCAAGACCACTCTGAGGAACATGATCAGCTGGACTGTCTTAGCGGGCTTTGTGCCCTGCGTCTTCTTGCCTTGGAAGAAACTCAGAGCTCTCAGCATGGGCTTGTCGGGTAATGAGGGTTATTGTGATAATTGTTAATTTCGGGAATTGGGGGGAAGATAATGGGAGGAATAGGGAGGACCAACGGGACAATTTATACTTTCTAGCATTCCAAAAATTATGAATTATGGTATATCATCAAAGACAAGCAATATTTAAGCCATGTCGCAAAGGTGGTTTTAAAAAAGTATATAGAGATAAATAAAATGGAACTAAGGATTACAGTATGGTAACTCGAGAAATAAGTATAGCCAGCTATAATTTTAATGGATTAGCAGATAATAAGAAAAGAAGAGCAGTATTTACCTGGTTAAAAGAAATGGAATACAATATCGACTGTTTACAAGAAACGCATTCAACAGCTTTAAATGAAGTTTATTGGAAAAAGGAATGGGATGGGGAAGCTTATTTCTCCTCTGGACAAAGAAACTCGAAAGGGGTGACGATAATAATTAAAAATAATACTAATATAAATGTGGAAAATGTCATTTTGGATTCTGAAGGTAGATGGATCATATTAAAGATGGTAATTGACTTGAAACAGATATGACTCATTAACCTATATGGTCCAAATAAAGATCATCCACTATTCTTTAAAGAGATATATGAGAAGCTATTAAAATTAAAAGCAACACAGGGCTATATAATTATGGTTGGGGATTTTAACACAACGTTGCACTCCAATATTGTAAAATTATTGTAAATATTGTAAAAATAATACAAAATTTATAAGCTAGAGATAAATATTAAAATGGCACAATGTAATTGGTCTCAACATTTGGTCACGGTTAGATAAAGGTTAGGACGGGGGTAAAATGTAGATAGCAATAATATAAAACAAAAAAAGTGGGATTGGAAATGATGCACATTTTAGAATAAAGACAATCCTGTTGTCAAATACTGAAGCTGACCTTTCCCCCCCAAAAAAAAGAAAAAAAAAAGAAAAAAAGACCACTCTAAGGAACATGATCCGCTGGACTGTCTTAGCAGGCTTTGTGCCCTGCGTCTTCTTGCCTTGGAAGAAACTCAGAGCTCTCAGCATGGGCTTGTCGGGTAAAGCTGCCGTGACCAACCTCGTCTCGTCCAACCCGGGCGTACACAGAGACGTGTACAAGATGCCAAGGTATGACATGTATAATGGAGATAGGTGTAACCCAAGTAAACGGAGGAGAACTGATGAGCGACATCGCAGGTCTGGTGGCCACATTGGTGGTCACAGAGTCGTACGCGAACACAGTAGCCGGAGTAGCTGCAAGCCGCAGCAGCACCCTCGCGAACCGTGTCTCAGGACAGTGCGGGATGGTCTCAGCCCCCCCAATGCCGCGTCCGAAGCTGTGCAGGAACGAGAGGCTCACGAGTGTGCTCTGTCTTTGGTTTTGGACGTGCCGCTGGATCAACTTGCGGACACGCTGAAACTACTGATGATCAATTCGGTCCCCGAGACGCAGGTCACTGTGGTGTGCAAGATTATCCGAGACTGGGTCGAATGAGACGTTGCACTAAAAGCGAGACCCCGTTAAGGAAACTGAACTGAAGATGGCAACCGTGGCCCTGTGACCTTCGAGCACGGCCGGAGCCCAATCGTACCCGAGTGCAGAGCTTCGACTTATCTGGCCTTCTACGACACGGAGACGGACCTTGTCACGGCCGCTGTGGATGGGGTCCTCTACAGGCACATCTCCACTTTGGATAATTGCTGGTCATGGGGTTCCACTCTGTCCTCGTTGGCTAAGAGAGCTCACCTGACGGTCAGGAGCTGGTCTACTCTCTTTTACAAGGTCATACAGGGGCTCACCACGGCCTCAACCAGACACATTTACACCAGCACAGGCATAGACCGCTCCTCTTTGACGCACCTGGCAGACGTGATGCTTTCATCCCGTGGAGAGCAGCAGCGTACCGGTCTTTCGGTCGTGGGTAACGCATTCGGTAAGCCTTTACTCTACAACCTCTCCCGCTTCCTGGCCAGTGACCAGCAACCCGATATGTTTGGACTGAACGCGGCCGAGTTGCCAGATGTGTTTCTGAGATCTGGGATAGGGACTACAGTTTCTGAGCACAAGTCCACCAGTGTCTCGCACAGCCTGAGTAAAATGATGACTTCGATGATCTCCGAAGGCAAGGAAGTGCTGTTGGTCAGGCAGTTTCTCGTTGAGGTGACCAGGCAACTACCCGTCTTCTGTCAGCGTGGCCCATCTCGAGGAGACCTTGAGCATGTGGACCAACTTTTGGAGGAGTGCTCTGTCCGGATTCAGTCAGTTCAACAGGAGACGCAACACCATCCAGTACAACAACAGGGAAACGGTGAGAGAGCTACAATCCAGGTCACAGGTGCATATTTTTCACTCTGTACTGGTTACACTCTTGAATACGTCCGGGGTAACGTTCGCAGACAGCTTCTCCAGGAGAAAGCCAGATGCTACGCTCACGGTCAATGACGTTATGCTCACGCGTGACTCTCTGCACCCGACCGCGTATGGGTTACTATTGGCCAACAAGTTGGGTCTCAGGCCTTCCAATGTGAAGTGTGATGAAGAAAAGGATCCGGAGCAGAGGGCTGTTGTTGTGGAGTCTATGAGGATGTTGCTCTCGGCTACATCAGCAAACAACCCAGATTCCTCGCACCCTCAGCCGTTCGTGGCTGAAGAAATGTGTTCTGCTGGGGCTCGCGGGGCTGATATCTCAAAGGAAACGCTTGACTCGCATCAGACACAGAGTCTGGGTGGCCGGCGCGCCGCTACACTGCAGCAGAGACACAAGTGCTCATTGACTCATCGGGGCTCTGTTGCGCATTCTGACGCTGATCAGAATAAGCAGCTACAACAGCAGAAGGTTCGACGTGGGACGTGATTTCCTGAGCAACCGACGCTTGCTACAGATGCTCTTTATGGACAGACGAGAGAGACCGAGGTGATCGCTCACAAATTTCTTCATGGCGCAAGGAGACGGGGGTTGTTGTATTATTGTGGACACGATGAGATCTCATCATTTTATTGTACTTGGTGTTCATTTCTTTTGCCGCATGTTGATACTGTCTTGATTTCACCCCGGGTTGTATTACACAATTAAAGTTTGTGTGTACAAAATTTTGTGTAGTGTATCTTTCCTTTACTCCTCCTTGCTTTTCGCCTTTGGAGCCTACGCTTACATGAGAACCACTGACCGGGGTTTTACGTTTCTTATGTGACACCGCGGTGGCTGAGACATCATCGTCCTCGTTGACTTATACATCTTGCGCTTTTTTTTCACTTAAACCCTGTCCTCGTTGTACTCCTCACAGGCTTTCTCTTGCTCGCCGTTGTTCGGGTAGTGATGATCATCGGCAGTGTATCTTGTTGTCATCACTGTCATAGCCGTCCCTCGCCTCTCGATCATGACCTGTCAGACCTTTTGTGGCCAATTTGAGAAATTCATCTGTCCAGTCTCTGTTGGGTTGAGACGTGAGCAGCTGAGACTGAGGGTCCAGGAAGCAGGGCTCGAGCGAGTGGTCGTCTATTTAACCATGACCCACTGCTGTTTCGAGTATAGCTGAACTCTACCCTTGATCATCCAGAGAGGTTCCAAGCTGAGCTCTGTCAGGTCCGCTAGCAACACTCTTATCCAGAAAGACTTTTTGGCTGATGGCATGAGCGTATGTAGGGACGTCTCTATCGCTACAGACTTGTCTCGCATCGTCCGGATAAACATGTTGATCTGTTTAGCCCCGCGCAGTTTTTGTGTTTATCCGTGGGCCTGTATTGTACAAACGAGTACTCTTTGCCTAGCATAGCTACTCCAATTAGGTATTTGAGCGTCACCAAGTCTTCTCGTATGGCTTCCAAAATCCTATCCTTGGACTCGTGTGCAGGATGACGCTGAGGCTTGAGAGGCTGAAGAGGTGCAGGAGAGAGGCACGGCACCGTGCTAGGTCGATACGAGTATGAGATCATGATGGTTCAGGTTCTCAACTGTAAGGCCAGACTCTCAAATATACTGTCGAGAGCTCGAGAGAAGTCGTAGTCATACAGGAAGTGTTTCAGGTCTAGTTCTGTGAGACTTTGTCCGATCTCACACGTACTCTGTAGACCTCGGGGTCTGTAAATAGGGTTGCTCCAACCCGAGCTCTCTTCCACTATCCACCTAGGTGTATCCGAGCGATCCAAGCACGGTCTGGCTGGCACTCTGTTGCCCCTCTCTACAATTTCAAACAGCGCATGTTTCCAAAACTCTGAGGTTTTGAACGATATCTGACAACAGGGACACAGTGCGTAGTCACAACCTCGGTCCAGCTGTGGAGTGGAATCATCGCAGCCCAAGGTCTCATCATTTGCCTCTCTCAGCACCCCGGATGGGATAGTGAACTCGGCTCTCTTGACCGAGGTAGATCAATTCCCGCGACCGGCGTCGCCAGCGAACGGACCGTTCCTGGGACCAGTTTCATATAACCGAAAATACTGTTGTCTTCCATGTACAGAAAGTGCCATTCTCCTGCCAGATCTGAGGACTGTGTGTGTTGCGACTGGCAGTTGCTATTGTTGTTCAGAGCACCCGTCTCTTGACTCCGCAGTTCCAATATGTACGCCTCTATGGTCTTCAGCCGCCTGCTACACGCTCCCATTAGATCTTGCAGCTCCTTGACCTGATACTGTATATTGATGTCAGCTCTGCTCTTAGTGGCAGACCGTTCCGCGGTAGCTAGTAGTCATTCAAAGTGTGTGTTCACTATATCCCAGACCCTTAGAACCGAAACCCTGGAAGCTGCCGAGGGTGTTACCCGGTAGCCGATGGTTGAGTCCTCACTCGAAATGAATGCTGTTGTTGCAAAAGTCTGGTGGCGCCTCTCTCCCTCTCTGTACGCTAGATCTCACCTAAACTCTCTCTCTTAAATTTGGCTCTCTGCGAGCACTCTAGTCACCAAAGAGTTGAGACATTTGCTACCATTAGCGAATGTTCGGGGTGTCACTGCGCTGCGGGCTATGTTTAGAGTGAGCCGAAGCGTATGCTCCCTGTATCCAAGGTTTTTGAAATCAATGTCATTGATGCCGGGGAACCCTGGGGGCGGGCAGGATTTGGGGTTTTGGTCAACGTGATTGTCGACCGTGGCGATCAGCTCTGCTCTGGCGTTCACTTTACCCTCCTCTCTCAGGTACGCCTCATGCGAGACTATCATTTTCTCATGCAGTGCGCGCGGATTGTCGAGGAGCCATGGGATCAAGTTAATAAACTCTGGGTTCTTGAGATGGTAATTGGTGAGAACCTTATCCTGAAACGAAGACAGCTGGCTACGGTAACGCTCAACGAATGCGCCTCTCACAGCCTCTCTGTACCCAAGCCAGTATTTGGGATGGCTGCGGTCTCTCACTTGTATGAAGTACGTCTCCGTGAGGTACACCAGACACATCTTCTCCTATGACGTCAGCATGCCGCGCCGTTCCTGAGCCAGCTCGCAGCACAACCTGTTGAGATGGACGTGTATCTCAACAAGCTTGGCCACTTTTCCCAGCGCCTTCGGAAGCTCCTCGGCTACATTCCTCCCTTTTTGCGAGTTGATAGACATCGAGGAGAAGAGCTGGTGTCTCGTTTCCTCTCCGGCCACGTTGACGGAGGAGAAGAAGAAAGGTGTGTGGAAATGTTTCATTGTGATCTTCATGCGGATCACCACGGTCAAAAGGTTGGCCACTCCATATATGTAACACGTCAGGTTCTCATTGTTAACCGTGAAGGGTTTAGTCGAAACCACGCAGGTTCCTTGCGATAAGGCGATGGTCTCAAACACCCCTCAGAAGTATGGCTGTAGCAGATACTTGGTGTTGGAGGTGTAGTTGGCG
The DNA here is from genome assembly GCA_016801145.1 of Umbra pygmaea. Classification (NCBI taxonomy): domain Eukaryota; kingdom Metazoa; phylum Chordata; class Actinopteri; order Esociformes; family Umbridae; genus Umbra; species Umbra pygmaea. Next base: position 9,594 of record JACXGM010026785.1, read on the forward strand.
CTGCGGCTCGGGTTGGACGAGAACTCTATGCGGGTGTTTCTATAGCCGTGTTGGGAACATAGCCTCTTCTTGTCTGACACAAACCTCAGTCAGCTCAGCAGCTTGGTTTTAGTGGTGTTGGACTGCATCTGAGCATAATCACGGAGACGCTTGGAGAATGTGATCGCGCTGAACTTCTGATTACCAACAGTGTTTACGTGTAACACGTGGAGGAGCAGATTGTTCTCCAACTCCACCACGCAGCTACCCGCGGCCCAGAGTTTTTCATTTGTTCTTTCAGGACAGGCTACGTGGCTGTGCTGGGGCCGCAGTTCAGGTCGACCGATCACGTTCGGGCTACATTCTGTGTGGCTCGGGTTTGTAAAGCCAGTGAAGGGCGCCCTTGTCGCACTCGATATCCAGGATCCACAGGGCTCCCAGCCAGCAAAGGCGGGACACCCGAGACTCATACAGTTGGTTGGCAGTGGTGACCCTGGATCTAGAAGTGTTCCGAGTGTTCCGAGTCGAGCGGAAGAATGGGACACTTTCTTGTGTACAAAAATTGTTGTCTTCGGCTGCGGTCCTTGTGCTGACAGAACGGGTCATGTTTACCGTGCACAAATAGCGCAGCCCTAAGCTCGCTCGGGCATAGGTTCAGGGAGTATTGGGGTCTGGTGAAGAAGAGTTCCAGATTACACAGCAAGAGCTTGCGATGGCCAGCGTACACTAGCGCCAAATGACACCAGAGGAGCTCAACCGCGATCTTGGTTTCAGCTGAAACGTCAGACGACTGACACACCTCGCCCCATTCAGAGGGCGTTGTCATGGAGAGGTTGTCTAGTAGGTACGTGAGGACTCTGATTTTGAATTCGATAAGCTCGCCACAGCTCGTAGCTCTCGATACTGTCAGACGCACCAGCAAAGCCTAAGCCGCAGCCTTGGCTCGGTCGTGGCACTCGGACAGTAAGCACAGCCTGCAGTACACGGGTAGCAACTTTCCCAGTAACTGGACCGCGACGGCGCAGCTGGGTTTTAGAACTGCAAAGTTTCCGTGGGCTCACTGATCAAAGCGAATATATGCTTGAGCTCTAGGAGACCAAACGTCAGGGCCTGATATCAGCTCTCGGTGCTTCACTAGACACTCTATTAAGGCTCCATTAGAGAGCTGAGCCTCAGTCGCGGTAGTGGTGCACTCCAGCTCGTCCATTAGGTACTCAAAAAAGACATCGTACATTACTATGTCCACGTGCGGTCCGAGACATCTGGCCATGGGGTCAGGCCAAGGGATCCCCGAACTCTTCTTTGTAGCAACTGCCATTAAAGCGTGTTATGGGAAGCTGCCTTTTTGGCAGGAATCAAGGGGGTACACAGTGCGGTCACGGGATGACGACGAGCTTTCGCTGGAAAAGAGACCCAGACTACAGAACCAAGGGAATGACTGTGTGACACTAGAGCAACGGTTCTGTGACACTATCGATGCAGAGTACAGACGAGTTTATTGTGAACTGAGAAATGAAGTGCTCTCAGACATAAAGGGTCTGGTGAGAGAGCACGTGGAAAAACTGAGCACGACCTCAGCATCCTTTGACTTCTCAAACATATATGGGATGTGTTCCTTTGACCCGCCCAATGTGACCAAGATCTCGCGCCAGAAGGGTGAGCCTCTGAGTTGCAAGTTTACCAAGCTCACCTGTCCCGAGGACAACTCCAACTCCAATTCTCATAGACTCATCTCAGTCAGCGGGATGCTCAATCCGCTCATCAGCACGCGGCTGGAACACGGGGAGCATGCTTACTGTGGAGAGTCAGACTATCACAGGGCTACCGAGGAGTTCGCTAGACTCGACTCTCTGAGTAAAATTAGGGTACCAAGAGTGTGCAAGGGAAACGTTGGGAGTACAATCAGCAGCATGGAGAATCGATTCATTTTCACCGTGAGAGAGGACTTAGACACGCTCGGCTGTGCTTACAGGCATATGATGGTAATGGTTGAACTGTTACACCTAAACATGCTTCATTTCATATATTCATAACGTGTAGGAATGTGGCCTTGATGTGGTGAATGAACGACACGCTGGGAATGTATATATGTGTGTAATAAAGAAAGTGTACAATTAAAAAATTAATGTGTATGTATGACATTTTTATTTCATAACACACCATCATGGTAGTACAACATATAGGGGCATAGATGTTATAGCTGAACTGTCACACTTACACAAGCTCAATTTCATATAGTCATAACATGAGTGGGTTGGACGCTCAATCCAGTGAACAACACGTTGGGAACTTGTATGTGTTTCATAAAGACTGTGTACACTTAGACAATATCTAGGTCTGACATTTATTTTATGTATAACACACCATGGTGGTACAGCATATAATAGTGTAGACAGCAAACAATCACTTTGTATATAAGTGCGGCACGAACACTAAACCTTCAGTCAGAGTCAATCGCTCTGTACATGTTTAAACCTTCAGTCAGACTCGTTAACCCCATTCAGTTCGTTATCAACCTTGGCCTTCTTCTCGGGGCTACCATGAAGTTCCTCTCCAGCTCGTTTTGTCGTAGCGAACAGTGTACAGAAAGCATCGGAAGAATTGAAAGATTGCTCAATCATCGGAGGGAACACTATAGAGCGAGCATTTGATGAAGAATTGAAAGATCGCTCTTGTCCAGTCACCTCGATGTTGTTAAGCTTGACCGCAGACACTGGTAAACCAAACTCCTTTTCATTCAGCTCAGGGGTCATCATCTTGATACAGTTCACATCTATTGTGGGCAACACCAAGGACACCTCTCTCTTGATTCTGTCGACAATCTCATCAATCGTGGTCTTGCTCTGACTGGGGAGACAGCTGAATGTGTCACCCCGTTGTAAAATTGTACAGCTTGGTGTCGACACACCTGTTGCTGAAAACCTTCACAGGGTAGTAACATCCCTGCTTACACAGCTTGACAGATCCGTAGCTCTCTTTGGTAGTTGTGAATATCCTCATGCTCGACTTCACCATCATGGGCGCGTGGATCATGTACTCCTCGTTAGCAAACATAGTGGCGAATGGTATCGGAGCACTCTTCTCGTTCATGAACAACACCCTGCTGTAGGACACATTATTCTTCTGCATGATCCGTCTGACCGCTTTTTTGGTGTTCCCAATCATATTCAGAGAACTGTGCATGTAATCGGGGAGACGGTTGTCGTCTGCTTGCAACCACTCCACAGAATCCAGGTCGTTATAGTTGACACCTCGCATACCTGCGGGGCCGATGACACGTCCAATCAGCTTCATCACATCACCATAGGACGCTTTGAACACGTTGCCGCTCTCCTTGCCCTTTCCATGTCTGAACTTGGCAGTCATAGACAGCGAGATGATATGTTTACACAGGGTAGCATCGTTCACATTTGGAGTGTAAACTACATGGGCCATCTCAGCGCACAGGAACCCCATGGTCATCATCAACACCTGTCTTATGGTCATGGCCAGCGTGAGCGTGCACATGGGCAAGGCTCCATGTGACGTGGTTAGTTGATACTTGCTCTTATCGTCCAGACCCTGTACGTTGATAGCGCTGTTGTACCGGGGGTTGGTCGTGGGTTTAGCACAAGCCACCTCTGTGAATTCGCCCGCATTAAACCTGCTGTGGTACCGGGCATAAAAGAACATATCGGTCATTGAATTGTTAACCCCCGTGAACTTGTAGACAGTAGATAGTACACTGTGTAAACTACCATTGCACTTAGAATCCTGTTTCAGTGCAATAGCCAGCATAGACTTCATCATAGTGGTGTTCGTCATTCCCAGATTCACGGAAGTGAAGAACCCGTGACCCGCTGCCTGATTTTCATGTGGGGGTTTTCTCTCATCGGGGCCCGTGAAAACCTTACCAAAATTGAGAGTGGCGCCTTTGTCCTGCACAATGAATCCTACCCCAGTGGTGTGCAAGCAACTGGCTGTCATCTTACTCAGATCTGTCATTAGGTTTGCGCTCTGGTGATGAACCACGTCTGAGAACTTGGTCATAGAACACTTGATGGTAGTCATAACAGTCTAAATGGGCAGGCACGGTGGCCTAGTGGATAGCACTGTGGCCTCACAGCAAGAAGGTTCTGGGTTCGAACCCCGGTTGTCCCGGGCCTTTCTGTGTGGAGTTTGCATGTTCTCCCCGTGTCTGCGTGGGTTTCTTCCGGGTGCTCCGGTTTCCCCCACCATCATCAAAAAACATGCAGGTTAGGTTCTCCAGTCAGTGCCCCTGACGAAGGCACTGGCTCAGATCTGGAGTTGGTCCCCGGGCGCCGTAAATGGCTGCCCACTGCTCCCTTGAGGGATGGGTTAAATGTAGAGAATGAATTTCGCTACATGTATGTGTATGTGACAAATAAAGTACCTTTATCCTTTATCCTTTAATTCGCTGTAAGTGTGACAGGGCAGCATGTTTGAGATTGTGCCAAATACCGCGCACTACATATACGCCATTATGTTATCGGACATCAGGTAAGAGCAGATCTTCAGGGCCTTATCGCCTGTCTGTCCTCCCATCAATTTGAGACCAGAATCCATGAGCATCCTGTCACCCAACTCGGGAGCCACAAACCAAAGCTTTTTACTCTTACTTTCTACAATCTTGCACCCCTGCATGCGTTGCAGTATGCTGTGCTCGGTCCAGTGTATATTTGTATCCATCCCGTGGGAGATGTCGGACCCGTTATCGTCCAGTTCGTACCCCGTGAACAGCCTGTATTATTTCAATCTAGTCGACTGGTGTTCTGATCAGGATGATCAATACTCCGCGTCTGTTTCAGTCCAAGGCGACGACGTGACACGAGGAGATGCTGTGACACAAGGAGACAATGAGAAGTGCCACAGTATATCGGAAGAGAACACGGTCGAGAAGCCTACGGATCAGAATTTTGAAGACTTGGCTAAGTGGTTTGAATCATTTAAGAGTACGAAAGCACGCAATGTCATAGGCTTTGATCTGGCTATGGAATTGTGGGGTTGTTACGACCTCATCATCCGTAGACTACGGAAGGGTCTACGAGACACGTTTGGAAAGTGTAGTTTTATACAAAGCCCGCAACAGGTCGAACACGCGGACCAAGTGCTGAAGTTCCTTGAGCGTATTCTGAAGGGAGACACGAACCACGAATTGAAAGCTACCC
>JACXGM010026786.1:0-14739 GCA_016801145.1 Umbra pygmaea
ATTGAGTGAGACTGCTGCCTGCTGAACAGAGGGTAGCAGGAAGAAGGATCTGAAGTGTCAGTGTTTCGGCTACAAAAACCCGCCGAACTGATCCGAAACCAGCCCAATTTATATCCACCCGCCCAAAGCCATTTTTGCCCGCAAAAAATAATGCAAAACCGCCCAATTGGGCGGGAAACCGCCCAATCTGGCAACCCTGTTGATAATTAGACTCATGCAGTGGCCTCGGTTACGGTCTCGTTCAGTAGTCTGGTGCGCGCCGCGATCTTCTTGTGACAGCCTACCTACCATGCAGCCTGTGGGCTGAAACATTAATTTAACATAACTAGGCTAATTACATTACTACCAAGATTACATGACGTGTATTTCGATAATGTGGGTGTCTTGGTTCTCGGCAAGTTTGAGTTAATTAATCAAGCCTTGTTTCTGCATCTTATGCTGGATTCACACCAGGCACGGAAAAAAATCACCGTACGGCACCGTCACGCAGACTACACCGCAATCAACTTCATAATCAAGTTTCCGCATCTTCAAGATGGAGGACAACATTGTCAAGTCAAGTGTATTTATAGGGCATAATTTTAACACAACCGTAGTTGATCCAAAGTGCTTTACAGTACAATAAAATAACATAAAAATAATTCAGTATCATTCAGTATGCATATAAATATAACGTAGAACACAGACTAATTTAAAATATATCCACAACATTACTGGAATGCAAGAGAGTGAAAATAGGTCTTTAAACTGGATTTAAAAGCAACCAGATGGAGAGGTCCTGATGTCTAAAGGTAAATTGTTCCAGAGCTTGAAAAAGCTTCAAAAAGCTTGATCATCTTTTGATTTGCACAGAGAGCGGGGGACAGATAAAAGTGACTGAACACAAGAACTTAGTGACCAAGAGGATGTGTATAGCCTAATAGGATCACAAACATAATCTGGTAGCCAATGCAATGAGGCAAGAACAGGGAGATATGATCCCTTAGTTCCTGTTAAAAATCTGGCTGCTGAATTTTGAACCATCTGTAACTGAGACAGTGTAGTTGGAGGTAGGCCAACGTACAGAGAATTACAGTAGTCCAATCGAGAGGAAATTAGTGCATAAATCACAATTTCAAGGTCTTTACTAGATAGAACGTTTTTTACCTTTGCTATGGATCGTAGTTGAAAAAAACTACTCTTTACAACTACATTTACATGCTTGTCAAAATGGAGAAGATGATCAAAATAGACTCCAAGATTTTTTGCATGATTATTTAGGTTGTTACTTAAGAGATCTAGCTGTGTTTTAATGCAGTTGTTGGTAGCAACAGGGCCCAATAGAAGCACTTTGGTTATATTTTCATTCAGTTTCAGTGAGTTATTAGTCATCCAGGTCTTGACTTGGAATGTGGAGAGGTTGTCTAATGAAAGTTCATTTCCTGGTTTGATTGGGAGATATAGTTGGAGGTTGTCAGCGTAACAGTATTAATTTATGTTATATTTCTTGAATATTGAGCCTAAAGGCAACATGTAGAGGGAAAACAAAAGAGGGCCAAGAATGGATCCCTGTGGAACACCACAATCGATGGGTGCAGAGGGTGAAGTGAATGACCCGATATTTACAGAAAAGGTCCCCCACTTTAAGTATGATGTGAACCGGCATTCCATCTGGCCTCCCCCACCCAGACCAACAATCCAGAACCTACCTCTGCATCTGGCCCCAGCCCCCAACAATTCTCATTTGTTTAAATCAAAACCGAAGATGTTTTGAGAGAACTGCAAAATCTTGACCCCTACAAATCAGATGGACTTGATCATCTGGAACCTTTCTTCCTAAAACTGTCTGCTGAAATTATTCTCCCATCACTAGCCTTTTCCACCTCTCCCTTCATTGTTCTGAGATATCTAAAGACTGGAAAGCTGCTGTAGTAATCCCCCTATTCAAAGGGGGACACTTCAGACCCAAACTGCTATAGACCTATCTCCATCCTGCTACAGACCTATCTCCATCCTGCTACAGACCTATCTCCATCCTGCTACAGACCTATCTCCATCCTGCTACAGACCTATTGCCATCCTGCCATGCCTCTCGAAAGCCAAGTCAAAAAACAAATAATTGACCATTTTGTCAATTTTCCCACCACAGCCTCTCGGATATTGAATCTGGCTTCTGAGCTGGTCGTGGGTGCACCTCAGCAACACTTAAGTTTCTAAATGACATCGACCAAACAGCCATCGACCAGAGACAATATTGTGCAGCTGTCTTCATCGACCTGGCCACAGCATTAGATTCTGTTAATCATAGAATCCTTATTGGCAGACTCAAGGACCTGTGTCTCTCAAATGAGTGCCTCACCTGGTTCACTAACTACTTCTCCGATAGATTTCAGTGCGTCAGATCTGAGGGCCTGCTGTACGGACCTCTGGCTGTCTCTATGGGGGTGCCTCAGGGTTCGATAATTGGGCCAACACTATTTTTGCTCTTATCCATCTCTACGCAGATGACACCATTCTATATACATCTGTCCGTACGTTGAAAACTGTGTTAGAAAACCTCCAAAAGAGCTCTGATGACATATAACTTTCCTTCCGTGGCCTCCAACTTAAACTCTGGTAAAACCAAATGTATGATCTTCAACTGTTCTCACTCTGCACCTGCCTTCCCAACAAACATCACCACTCTGGATGAGTCTGAGCTGGAATATGTAAAAAATTACAAATAACTAGGGGTCTGGCTAGACTCCTCGCTCTCCTTTCAGACCTACATAAACCCTTTCCAGTCCAAGTTCAAATCTAGGATTGGCTTCCTATTCCGCAACAAGGCCTCATTCACCCTTCCTGCCAAACAAGCCCTTGTGAAAATGACCACCCTCCTGATGCTTGACTTCGGTGATGTTGTCTACAGAACTGCTTCAATCTCTCTTCTCAAGAAATTGAATGTAGTATACTACAGTGCCATCCATTTTGTTAACAATGCCCCACACAACACCCACCACTGCAACCTCTACTCACTAGTTCGATGGTCCTCATTACACACCTGGAACCTGAACCACTGGTACCACCTCATCTACAAGTCCTTACTAGCCAAAACACCACCTTACCTAAGGTCATTAATATCCATAGCATTACCTAATCTCAACCTGTGCTCGAGCAGGTATATCTCCCTTGTCACTACAAAAGTACGCACTTCATTTGGCTGCCTCTTCAATTCTCTGCTGCTAACGATTGGAACAATTTCCAGAAATCCCTGAAACTAGTACAGTTCCTGAATGATTTGTTCATTTTGAACAACTCTTTTTATTGACTCAGGAGTCGCAAGCCCTTTTTAGTGACTCGTTCAAATGTATCTTTCAGTTTAACGGATGGAAACAGATTCTCCAACATGATCCAAGTCAGGATTCAGAAGGCATCTTCCAGTTCAGTGCTCTTGACGCCAACAGCTGTTTGTTTTATGTCTGCAATGATCAAATAGCTTAATGGTAGAAGTATGTTGTGTCAGGGGGCTCAGTGGTTAGGGAAGCAGGCTTGAAGATGGAAGGTTGTCGGTTTGATTCCTGACTGTGTCAAATGGCATTTTGTCCTTGAGCAAGGCATTGTACTTTTCGTTGCTCCAGGGGGATGTCCCTCTATTCTGTAAGTTGCTTTGGATAAGAGTGTCTGCTAAATTACTAAAATGTCATGTTAAAACTGATAATGGGATGCAGGTTGCTATAATCAATGCAATTTGATCTTATAATAATACAGGACACCGTACTCAATCTCTACTTCATTTATAGCTGGTATATAAACTTCCATGTGATGTAGCTAGACAATATCTTTACTCGTTAGCATATAGCATGACTCCTGTTAGTGAACATTTGCGAGCGATTTTGGTGATGAGATGCACATCTTTGATAGCCTGGTCCTACCAGACTCTTGTACATACATTTCATTTGTACAGAGAGTCTGGCCACTCTCCATTGACAACCGTTAACTTCCTTGTAGGCAGGTACTCTGTTGAAGTTAAAAAATATTGCATGTGATTAGAGCCACTCTGGATCTAACATAAACAATCACTAATGTTTGGTCGTGACGAACTACACTCAAACTAGCGCAGGACATCAACCTCATTGTTCTCAGCCACTCCCTCTGTTTGATGATTGGACCAGTGAAAAATTGTTAGGAGAAAACCAGGGAATATGCCGCAAACCCAGACGGAGTACTGAAGGAAAATGAAGTATGTAGGAGGGCGGAGCCAGGCTACATCTTTGAGTGCTCTGCAATTGTCACATCAACAAGGAGTAAATAATTGTATTAACCAGACAGGAACATAGGTACTTACTCATCCTGGCTTCTTCCGTGACAATTGCACCCACACACATGCAAACCAAGGGGGTAGGCTTAGGGTGAATCCCATTTCTCTGTCTTACCCCTTCCCCTACCCCTACCCCTTCATCTTAACCCTAGCCCTTGTCCCTCGAAACCTAGTGGTAAGGGATAGGGATGAAAACATACCCCTATGAAATGAGACACCACTTGGTTACAGTTACGTTATCATACATCGTCGCTAGCTGGCTGATACATCACCAGAGGTGACAAGTGTTGATCACAAACTTAAAGATATCAAACGAAATCTGCTGCTAATGTAGTTTAGTTAAAACTGTAGAAATGCATGGTGTCCTTTCAAGGCTAGTCATTGAAATGCGGGAATGTTGTTCACATCTGCAATTTAACGAAACTAGCGATTTTTAAAAACGTTTCAATTAAGAACATGGTTGCAAATATATATCCACAGAACTGTGTAGAGCACAAAACAAGTCTGTCGTAATTTTTTGGTCAAATATTTAAGCTGAAAATACATTTATTGGACTCTCTTGATGACCTGGCTGCCAGTGTTGCTGGTTGCGCAGTGTATTCTGGGTACCCCTTGGTTTCAAGTAAGCTCTCGAAAATGCTTGGTTTTAAGGGGTATTCACCCCTTCCCCTTAGCCCTACCCCTAGATCAAAATGAAAATTGGGATAGCCCTTACTCTCACATGAACGCGCAAAACTAAGGGGAAGGGGTAAGGGGAAGGGCTAATACAGAGAAATGGGATTCACCCTTAGACACGGAAGTTGAAGCAACCATGGTCTTAGCGGCCAACGGTTGAACTGCACCCCTGTGGCCCAAAAATACTTTTCACAGCTTTCATGGTGAAACTTCTATATTTCAGCTGATAATTTTTTTGGGGTACATCAACTTACCAGCCCGAACACTTAGCTGCCTACAGTATACTTAACGCACCCGACCGGGCCCACGCCAAAGTGACGTCAAAATGACGTAGATTTTGCTGGCACGCGGGGATTTCGAGCGTGCGAGCCAAGGGCGTGCACCACTCTTTTTTTTCAGCGGCGCGTGACAAAACGGAAACAGGAAGCATGAACGAGTTCGAGTGCACAGTAAACGATTAATAATTACACAGTTAATGGTTCATAATAAAACTGTAAATGGTTCATAACAACACAGTTAAGATAATCTTAGCCACTGTTGACATTAACGTCAATGCTGCTGCCTGTTTTGCCATCGTTTACCTTTTTCTAGTCCGTGAAAATTAGTCCAGTAATTATATGGGCAGACTAAAAGGCCAGCAAAACTTGACTTTAAACAGTACCATATATATACTTCAGAAACTCATAATTATTATTGCTGTTATCAGTGATCTGCACCTGCTCCATTTATTGTTAATGTGTTTGGTCTGTAAACATGAATAAATACAGTTTTCTGAGACTCTCTAAATAAATCTCGACTTTTATCTAGAATCTTCCAAAAAGTCGTAAACCGGAAGTACTATTTTAATGTTGCTCACTAGACATGGCAACATCTGACGACAGTGGATGTTTCCTGGTTCCTGTCTGATTACAGATATCTTATAGCCCTATCGAAAAATTACAACAATAACTATTAACTTAAAGGACATTGGCATCACTGTGAGTAGTTACCAGACCATGCTTGATAGATATAAAACGTGATACCTTAAAGATAACATGTACAAGGCAGTTATTGTGTTGTAGTTAAGCTAGGCTAACGGTAGATGGTTCAACGTCATCAGCTGATGCGTGTTTATGTCTGTTTGTCTAATCCGCTGAACGTTAACGAGGTTCATTCAAACTTTTAAAACGTTTAGATTGAAAGTCTGACACGTTAGATAACATGCAGTCGTTATTTGGGGTTCATCCATATTGATTTACGGCCTGCCCTGGGTTTCTAGCTCGCTACATGCTAACGTCCTTCGAAGTCCTGTGATTTTATTAATGTGTATGAAAGGGACACATGACACGTTGATTTGTTTGAACTAATAGAAGGTTAGACTTATCATCCCAACATATAGCTATTCCAACATGTCTAATGACATGAATTATTTACGTATTTATGTTTCATGCAACAGTTCCTTAGCTTTTGCTTTCGTTTTCGTGAGGTTTTCCTCTCACAGCCAAACCCAATGCAGAATAAGGTGCAATAAACACAGCTACTGTTTTCCCTCTATTGTTTTTTTTTACATAGATCTTTTGCACACATTTAGTCTATTGAGTCATTGTTGATCTTTGAATACCACTGTTACTTTAGTACAACTGCCATGGCTGATGACGTCAAACAATTGTCATTCTAACATATGCTGGATGAAATTATTGATTTCTGACATGTATGATATAATTTTGTCTGATTTATGACAATTTCACTGCTGTTGTTCAATGTCTTTGTTCTCTGGCAGAGAATCTGTGCCTTCCATTAGCGCAGCCTGGCATGGAGGCTGGCATGGAGGCTGGCATGGAAGCAATAGAGGATGATATCTGCATCCTGAAGCATGAGACAGCGTATGGCGGAGCAGGAGAGAGCCCTGTGTCTGTCTGTGCCGGGGATGAGTCAGTGGCATCCCATTTTGCCCTGGTCACGGCCTACGAGGACATTAAGAAAAGATTACGGGAAACGGAGCGAGAGAACACTCTGCTAAGGAAGAGAGTCAAACAACTGGAGGATAAGGTACTGCAGTGTCCAGCTTCTTTATAAAATTAAAGCAGCCACAAACTCAGCCCCTGAAATAGGTAGAAATAGTCCTAGTCTGGTCCAAAAACCTTGTTTATTCTATTTATTGAACCTTGTTTATTGTACTAGCCCACTTCTCGGCCGCAGCAGTGAAAAATATTTTTTTTTGCCATATCATTTCTAGGGTTATTACTACCTGGATCTCAGTTGGTCAAAGTACATCCAGCTCAGTCCCTTAGACTAACCCTAACCCAAATAAACAATGTTGTCTTCCACGGTGTTGACGGCGCCGTACTCCTGTGTAGAGGCTTGCTTCACGTGATTCAACGTTTGCATAGCAGCATTTATATCTTCATCATTTATCAGGATATAGCGCCCCGATTCAGGAGCTAAGACCACTACACCAATCCTGGCATGAATAATTAATATTTAGGCAATCATTTACTTCCATGGAAACACAATCAGATCTCCTTGTTCAACCACGGAAGACTGGTTGCCCATAGTTATAGTAGACAGATAAAATAGAAATAAATTACTACACTGCAAAAAATGACACTCCAAAAATAAGTAAAAAACTATGAATACAAGATTTCTTGCTTTTATAAGTAAAATAATCTGCCAATGGAACAAGACAAATTTGACAGATTTTCAGGGCATATTTACTAAAAACAAGTGTTATTATCTAATACAAATATAGCTTGTTAAGTAAATATGTCTTTATGTATTTTTTTACCTGAATACAAGATAAATATACTTTTTGCCAATGGAACAAGATTTTTAAGACAGGATTTTTTGCAGTGTAAAGAGCTGCCAAAAGTAACCCAGCCTGGGGCTGCCTTTTCATTACTGATCACCACTGTTCATGTTTAACCCGTAGTTGTTCAGACCTGAAGCTCCCTCTCCTGAAGGACCACAGTATGTCAACAAGGCGTTCAGCGCCTACCGTGGGATCTACATTGAGAAAGAGGACCTACAGCTTGAGCTCAATAAATTGGTAAGTCTATTGGGGCGGTTGCCCAGAGGAGTGGCTTTGCAAAGCGATAAAGGTCACATGATTTGAAATCTATCCTACTGAAAAGTCACACCTTGCAAGTATTTGGTTTAGCAGACAAAAAAATGACAACTAATCCTAGCCAATTGAATCAGAGAAAGCAGTATATTGCCTCCCAAAACAACATGCTGAACACTAAGGGATTGGTGCCTTCGATTATTATTGAAAGGCTTTTAAAAAATGTGGTTCCAATGAGGGCAGACTGTAAATAATTCACAAAAGGTTTGTGCTTCGTGAACCCATTTCTTGATCTCATAAATTTAAATGGGCGGTGGTTTCCGGATCACGCACGAGCCAAACAAGACAGTAGCTAGCAAGATTTGTATTTTATAATAAAACTTACAGCGTTAATGATTAATCAAAAAAAACATGCGCTGCTATGATACACAACAAATGTGTTTATCTCTGTATATATGGAGGCATGAGCCAGAATGGGGAGATAGCACAGCCTCAGTTTGGCTGATTGCTTAACATTCATTTTACAACAATTTTAAGTTTCCTGGGCACTAGAATATTCATTTGTAAATGTTCATGTAAATTAGAACAATAGAAAGGGCATATTTATTGTGACAGGTGCACTGTAGAACCCACGGAACGGTTACGACAATGAGACCGGCGACGAGATGTAGAATCACAATTGTATTTGGGTAGCAGTCTCTTCTGTCTCTTCTAGGCTGTACCCAAATGTGCCATTAAGTAACCTTTACAGTGTATCACTAACAGAAATAAAAGTTGGCTAATCTTTGGGCCGTTCTTCAACATCGAACAAACAGTAATCAACGTAATGTAAAGATTCAGCTCCTAGAACCTCCCTGAATGCTATCACTCAACTTGTGTTCTAACTCGTTTGGATAGCTTTCCAGGTCATAATGGCCTTGTGTAACTAATACAGTAGGGATCCTCCTCTGGCCACTTGGCACGGAACCAGGCACATTTAATAGAGGAAACACACAAGTCATTAATTACCTCAGCTGTATCAAATTAAAGTACTTGTGCTGTGGTTCTCCAGAAGATGACGCTGTTGGCCCGTGTTCCCTAAGCTAGTCCACGACCTGCTACATTATCACATAATTTCATCTAATAACTTGTGTAATCTAAGTGTAAACTCTAGACATTTATTTAGCTTCATAATTCAGTTGCCTAAGCTTGGCTATGGTCCACAGAATTGTTTTTCCAAACTTGGCTTTTTTGTTTCAGCAATTATACATTGTTCTCATTACCCCATCTTACCCTACATGTAAAAAAATTATATAATTGAATAGGAACTTCAAATTTGGTACCAAAATGAGGAACAGGAACCAGTACCAAAACAAAAAAATGTAAAGTGACTGGTGTCCCCCTTTAAAGAGGGTCATAATGCTATCTAATAATAGATGGGTCATGGGCTATCTAATAAGACTGGGCAGTATACCTTTAATAAATGGTTAGGATTTTTTCTAGAGGTCGATACCGATTTATTGGGAGACCAAAGAAGAAGATAATGATTAATCAGACAATAAATTATTTAGATTTTTACATATCCTAGCGCAGGGTTTTTCAACCCTCTCCTCGGGGAACACCAACCGTTCCATGTCTTTTATCTATTTCTGAGCTAGCACACCTGATTCAACTCATCTGCTAATTATCAGGCCCTTGATTAATGAATACGCTGAGCTAGTTCAGCGGCTACAGCTAAACTGTGGAACGTCTGATGTGCCCCGAGGAGACGGTTGAAAAACCTAGAGGACTGACTACGTAAGTTACATTTGACTAGGGTTGGGTACCGAAACGCAGTGCCAGTAGGGTACCAGTTCTGACGTAAACGGCAGTAACAAGACCGAATAAGAGCGAACATTTCTGTGCCTCATTTCGGTGCGTGAATTTTTACGGCATCAACTTGTGTGACGTCATTGCCGCTACTCAGCACACTTGTTGATCAGAACTGATAGTGAGAAGATCAATTAAGATGCCGAAAGCAAAACGCTCCAAGGTTTGGCTGCATTTCACATAAGGATGCAGACGCCGCGACATGCAACAGATGCCTTAGAGTTAGCACGTCGAATTAGATGAAACATCTGGCGACACATGGAGTTTATTTAAAGCTGAACAATGCACCGTGTTTGATAACCTATGTGACGCAAGGCCAAGCACTTCAACAGCCCTGACAGTGTGTTGATTGGACATCACAGACGATGATAATACTCCAGGGTTATATTTCTAGTAAACTTATGTTTAACCATAAGTATGAATTCAATATATTTACGTATACTGTGAAAATATACTTTCCAAAATATTTTATTAGAAGTATAAATAAAATACATTTCAAGTACAATTAATTATTTGTTTTTTGCTTGGGAAGTACCGGTTCGAGAAACGTTTAAGCAACAGAACCGTTACAAAAATACAGAGTAGGCACCGGTAGTGGGTAAAACCCAAACGATACTCAACCCTACCTTTGACTAATTTAAGTTATATATTTTTTTCTTTTTTTGTTATTTAGTCATGCAATAAATCACATTTTAATAAAGGGCATAGTAAGATTAGTATTTGATATAACTTTGCCTATTAAATCTGTTTTTTAAAACAAACCTTTGGGTATTGCCACAAAAACGTTTGTTCTGCATTTTGATAGTTGACCGATTATTAACCAATTGGTTTTGTTGCTGCACAACGGGAGTAAAGGCACAGTGTCTGAGGTAATTACCAGCCACACCTGATAAATATCTGTGGTTTTCCCTGATTATAATGAAGTTGGCATATATTATTATTACTGGTTAGAAATCACAAATGTAGTTTATTTTGCTACTACTTGCACAGAAATGCAAATGTATTTTGATAGGGAGTTTAGGTTTCTACAGACATGTGTCTAAAGATTGCTGTAATGTACATTTTAAATCATGAAATGTTTCACAAATGATTACTGTATTCCCAGTTAGAAATATCAGATCACAATCTTTGTTTCTTTGGGAGGATCTCTGTCATTCGCTAGCTTGAATCGGACCATTGTTTTATATCTGATTAATATACTTATACAACAATGAATAATGAATATTTATTTAACAAAGTCTGTAACTGAGAAACATGGGATTTCATCTCATTAACTAAAGAAATGTTCTCTTATGCAAGGCATCGTAATGTAATATTCTCTCTTCGTGCGGTTTAGTAAAATAATTTGTTTTTTTCAGCTGTTAAACTCAACATCAGAAATACTTTGAAAAACATGTTTGAGCGAGAACAATAGCATCTTATTGCCTGCTAACATGAATGCCTTTTAGGTAAATATGGAAGTTCAAAAACATATCTTCTATTTATGTATTATAGCTATAAACTAGTTAGCCCACGTGCAGCAGTTTAGATTTTAAATGGGACACTTTTCCCTGAATACCTCCTAATCTGGAGGATTGCAGAATGGATAAAGGATTAGGTTGATAAGAAAATGGGAACAGTTCTCTCAGAACGAAAGCAGTGAACCTCTACCCTCTGTTCTAGCCTAATATCAAGCAGGTGGAGATTGATTGAATGTCTCCCCTGAAAGATCAGTTTCAGGCTAACTACTAGAAACCCACCCTGGCTTCTCTGCAGCGTGTGACAGGTGGTGCAGCTCATGACAGACAGGCAGGCTGCACGTATTTTACTTGTGGTTTGCTATTTATTTTAACACTAGAGGACTTGCTTTCTCCAAAAAAAGTATCAGACATAATCGGCAAGCAAAAATTTTGGTTAATATTTATTTGAAAACTCACTATCGGCCATAATTAATCTGCCAATCCGATAAATCGGTCAACCTCAAATTTTTACAATACCTTGTAAACTGGTAATTTTATGTTTATGTTAAATGTAATTATTTACAAAATAAACTGCAAAATTAGCAAGACCTTTTGGTTTGTGAATTTGCGTAGATGTTGGATAGATGATACATCATTGTGTCAATGAAGTGGGCACCATCGGGCAAGGCAACCGATAATTCTATTATGTTCTAACCAGTGATTCACAACATCTATAGGACTTTGAACGATCTGGAAACATTCTACTTGGTTGAATGGTCATAGAAGAAGACATCAGGCATCAGGACACTCAGCGTTATTGGCAATGGAAGAGTATTTTCTAATTGTAGGTGTACCAGAATTCTGACACATGTTCCTTGGAAGAATTTGTATTTCTAACAAGATATATTTGAAGAATGTTACCACAACTAAAGTTCAGAAGTCCTGTCAAAAGGTAGTGGCAGTTGTTGACACATGACACATGCAGGGTGGATTTCCTTTCATTCCTCAGGGAAGAAGTGACCTTCAAGATATTTTACTGCATGTTTATTCTTCAACTTCCCCAGTTTCTGTAAATGTATCTGACATTTGTTCTGTCCATCTCACAGAGCCCTTTCTGCCTTATCTTTGTGTAGAAAAGGGAGAAGTGTGAGTCTGAAAAGTACCTGAACGAGCAGCTCCAGGCCCGCGAGTTGGAGCTTCTGCAGCTGAAGTCTGAGATGGACACCAGCCAAGGTACTTTAACCAATCAGTGGGTGCTATCGTTATCAGCCAGTAGGGATGGGAGAAAAATATTGCTCATTGCAATATATCGCAATACTATTTTTGACTATTAGTATTGATTCTCAAACCCAAAAATCAATATTTTGTTAGATTATTTTGTTCTGTAATTAAAGCAGTGAAAAGATCGCCAAAAAATGCTAATAAATGTGGGCATATTTGTCTTAAACACATTCAGCCTTATACAGTATCTTACAAAAGTGAGTAAAAATTGTAAATTATATAGCGCATTTTTCTAACCAACAATGGCAGCCAAAGCACTTTACAGTGCCTCACATTCACCCATTCATTCATTTATACACCGACGGCGGTGCCAGCCATGCAAGGCGCCAGTCAGCTCGTCAGGAGCAGCTGGGGTTACATGTCTTGCTCACGGACACCTTGACACTTGGTCAGATCGAACCACCAACCTTCCGGTTGCTAGACACCTACTTGACCCACTGAGCCACTGTACACCCCTCACATTTTTGTTAATATTTGATTATAACTTTTCATGTGACAACACTGAAGAAATAAAACTTTGCTACAATGTAAAGTAGTGAGTGTACAGCTTGTTAAACAGTGTAAATTGGTGTTATCGCTCTCACACTCCCTCATACTGGCCACTGGAAGTTCAACATGGCACCTCATGGCAAAGAACTCTCTGAGGATCTGAAAATAAGAATTGTTGCTCTACATATAGATGGCCTAAGCTAAAAGAAGATTGCCAAGACCCTGAAACTGAGCTGCAGCACGGTGGCCAAGACCATACAGCGGTTTAACAGGACAGTTTCCTCTCAGAACTCGCAATGGTCGATCAAAGAAGTTGAGTGCACGTGCTCAGCATCATATCCAGAGGTTGTCTTTGGGAAATAGACGTATGAGTGCTTTCAGCATTGCTGCAGAGGTTGAAGGGGTGGTGGGTCAGCCTCTCAGTGCTCAGACCATACGCCGTGCACTGCATCAAATTGTGGATCACAATCTTCTTGATGTCGTCATGGAGAAGTGGAAGAGGACTCCAGTGGCAAACTGTGAAGCTCTGGTGAACTCCATGCCCAAGAGGGTTAAGGCAGTGCTGGAAAAGAATGGTGGCCACACAATATATTGACACTTTGGGCCCAATTTGGACATTTTCACTTAGGGGTGTACTCACTTTTGTTGCCAGCGGTTTAGATTTTAATGGCTGTGTGTTGAGTTATTTTGAGGGGACAGCAAATTTACACTGTTATACAAGCTGTAAACTCACTACTTTACATTGTAGCAAAGTGTCATTTCTTCAGTGTTGTCAAATGAAAATTTATAGTCAAATATTTACAGTGTGAGGGGTATACTCACTTTTGTGAGATAATGTATATTATTAATGACAACGCATATATTTCATTTACATTTCCTGAAAGCACGACACTGTACTGTCAGATTGATATAGAGTTCTAAGGCAGTTTGCGCGTTTCTCATCGTCTCCCGGCTTTAAGAGCGATACTAATGGGGAGATGGAAACCTGTTCATTACATTGTTAATTGGCTGAACCGTGCATTGTGGGTAATGTATGCTAAGCAACCGCTTAACATAAATGCAATTGGTTGGCCATCTTTTTTTTCCAATATCTGTGTTTCAGATAGGATACTAGCAACTACATTTTTTTCAAGTTCCACATTATGCTTTTTAATACCAATAGTGCAGTTTGAGTGATCTTAAAAATACCAGAGCATGGAAGTAATCACTGTTGTTTCCTAAACAATATCCTATGAACGCAGCCTGTATTATAAATAAATTTACATGTTAAAAAAAATACATGTTGTTTTCTACCCTCATAGTTTACAGTGAAATGATGATGTGTTCTATCTGCTAGTGATGAAGAGTCTGACCAGTACGCAGGACTATTGGCAGGTCGACCGTGTCAACAGTGAGCTTAAAATCCACACTCTGCAGGACGAGTTGGAGAGGATGACTCTGGAGAACAGTCGGCTGCAGGAGCGCTGTGGGGTAAGGTTATGGGAATGTACTGACAAATGCAGGAGCGCTGTGGGGTAAGGTTATGGGAATGTACTGACAAATGCAGGAGCGCTGTGGGGTAAGGTTATGGGAATGTACTGACAAATGCAGGAGCGCTGTGGGGTAAAGTTATGGGAATGTACTGACAAATGCAGGAGCGCTGTGGGGTAAAGTTATGGGAATGTACTGACAAATGCAGGAGCGCTGTGGGG
>JACXGM010026787.1:0-14739 GCA_016801145.1 Umbra pygmaea
TCCATCAAACCCAGATGTTACACAATGCTACAGCTGATGCCACAGTGGAAGTGAAAAAATACATCAACGATGCGTATTTGCCCAGAACTCATGATCCACTAACTTACTGGAAAGAGAGAGCAGTAATCTTTCCTCATTTGTATGTCCTAGCTAAAAAATATCTTTGCATGCCAGCAACAAGTGTCCCTTGTGAGAGGATGTTTTCAAAGGCTGGAGAAATTATCTGTAAAAAAAGAAGTAGGCTAAGTCCTTCCACAGCAGAGAAATTAATATTTTTGAATAAAAATATGTAAAAAAAGTGAGACATTGAGGCTTGATTTATTTTATTGATATTCATTTTGCAGGACCAAAATCACATTATGCAAAGTGAGGACCCTTTAGGTTTCAAGATTTACATATTAGAAAAGTACAATAATAAAAAACAACAAATTTTCATGGCTCGTCAAGGTTGTTTTCAGATCAACACCTGCAAGTGACCACTAGGTGTCATCGTTGAGACGGGTGTCGGATTGATTCAAAGCCTCGAAACAATATGAACCATTTGGTTCAACTGTTTCATTGCTTCACGAAGCCTCGATCTGCCCATCACTAGCGTTTACTACTGTACCCGATGGGTTCATATCCGTGTCCTCTTCATAACGTTGGTTGGTGGGTTGGTTCCGCGGAAACTGTTTGCAAAATACTTCTGTTCCTTAAAATGGAACCTTACGTTTTCTTCTGTGAGTTTTTAATGGCAGATCGCAAACGACTTGAAAGGTGCATATACTGCCACCTACTGTACAGGAGTGTAAGGCCAAGCAAGGATGTTGGACTCCTGCCTCTCTAACCGGTAGGCGTGGCTTGGGAGTGGCTTCCTAGAGCACTGAAGCAAGTGCATTCTGGGAGTTGTTGTATTTCATCCAATTTCACCCAAACTACATTTTCTGGCTTTTCTTGAACCAGAAGGCACCAACTTATAAACTTTATAACATTTCTAATACATAAAAGACCCATTTGAAATATATACTAATCTGTCCAGCGGTGAAGTATTCCTTTAATTTTGCCGGTAGAATGGGTAGGCTATCGTAATTCCTCTTTTTTTTTATAATAAAGATGTCAACTGTACGCTAATTCTTGATATTTTAAAATATGAAGAAAGGGGTCTAGGGTTAGATGGATAAACAACCCAACTTGTGATATGTGGAAAACTCAGTGTGTGTAATGTGAGTGGTAGGTCAGACATTAGGCTAACGAGCCAGCCACCTGTGTATTGACTGGTATTGACATGACAACCACTAGCTAGCTATCACTACGTCACGAAAAAACACTTTATTACAAAAAAGATTAGATTACTTTAAACCTGTGGCTGGTTAGCATGTCTACGTCAGTGACAATCTTTTTGTGGTAAGTGAATGTTAAAATCTTTTTTATTTTTTAGATAGTCTTATTTGGAAGTTGGTGTTAAGATTTGAAGCGAGAGGAATTGTCCGCCATGTTTTTTATTTTGTTCAGCTCCTCAGGGGGGCATAGTGATACTTTTTGATTACATACTAAAATACTTCAGTGAAAAGGCAACATTCTACAGTGCGGATATCAGGGAATTGTCATAGGCTTGAAATGCTAATTTAGAAAATTAAATTGCAGATATCACCGGACCCGTTTTATAATGGGTGTTATTCCAGAAAGAAGACATTAATGATAAAAAAGAAAGTATTAATTAAAAAACAATACTTGAAAGCATTGTCATTATGCGGTGATGTTTGTAGAATTTTGAGGAATATTATGAATTTAGGAAAAAGTGACTGTGAATACTTTCCGGATACACTGTAACTGTTTCTACCATGTTCTTTTTTTTGCACAAACATGTATAGAAATCTATAACCTTACACCTCATAAATAATAATACAACTCTAAGAAAAATTAGAACTGCTAAAAATATAAGCAGTATTATCACCACTAAGAATTGAAGATTGTCTTTATGCCTTTGCTAGGTACCGAAACAGAGAATCAGGTGAGGAAATGGGATGAGGGTGTGAGGAAACTGATGAATCCCTTGTTGAACCTTCATCTCTGCCATCTGTGTCTGTAGTCCCTTTGTGTCTGTAGTCTTTCTGTCTGTAGTCCCTTTACTGTCTGACTTCCTTTATACAAAGTGTTGTGTAGAAGTCAGCTGGGATGCCCAGCCTTCCTCGCGGAAGTTCCTAATCATTGCTTTCCCTCATTAAAATAAAGAAATATATACAAAAAGTGTTATAATCTGCAATACACATTTTTGTGCCTTTGCTTTTTATGTTATGATGCACTCACAAATGCAGTAGCTTAATTAAGTAGCTTCTGCATTTGTGAGTGCATCATAACACACAAGTAGCTACTTGAGTAGCTTAATTTATCCACAAAATGTAATCTAAATATGGGTAATTTATAACATACAGGTAGCTATATCTGACAATTACAAGACAGTATATTAATGTCTCTTGGCAGACAATTGTTTTTTGAGAACCTATTGCTTTGCAACAGTTGGTTAAAGTTGAACAAACATGTATCCTAGGTACAAACTGACCAGCATATATAAATTCAAACAAAACAAAATATACATTAGCCACATAATTAGGTACACCTTGCTAATACTGGGTTGGACCCACTTTATTCGTCAGAACTGCATTAATTCTTCATGTCATGTATTCAACAATGTGCTGGAAATGTTCATAAGAGATTTTGCCCTATATTAACTTTATTGCATCACGCAGTTGCTGAACATTTTTTGGCTGCACATCGTGATGTGAATTTCCCGTTCCACCACATACCAAAGAATCTGGAGGCCATTTAAGTACAGTGGACTCATTGTCATGTTCAAGAAACAAGTCTGAGTTGATGTGATCTCTGTGAGATCACACGTTATCCTGATGGAAGTAGAAATTAGAAGATGGGTACAAAGGTGGTCATGCTAAGAAAATATCCCCCAGACCATTACACCAAAACCGTCAGCCTGATCCATAGATACAAGGCAGGACGACTCTACCATCCAGGGTCAGACTGGATAACGGCCGGTCTACGTAATGGCCGCCTTGGCCGCAGCACCATGCTAAACAGTGCACAGGTCCTCCACTCATAGACAAATTGTATATAATAATGGCCATACTTCTCGGAAATGTGCATAGCCTGAATAGATTTGCCCCGTGTCTCTCGGTTGTGGGATTGCTTGTGCACGTTTTTGTTACGTGCTGGCATCAGACGAGTATTTTCAATTTAACAGACCATGATTGGTTGATAGGTCCTTGTTTTCCTGGTTCTGTGAAATTATTGGATTGGGAGTGAAGTGAAACAATTTTGCTGTTGTGTTGAGTGCAACCAAGGCACATTGAGCTCTTCATTATTATTGTTACTTGATAAAGAGACAAGGATGAAGAACCAAAAATACAAGCGTAATGCTCCCAAATGTGTAAAAATAAAAAGTAACATATGTTTAGTTAGTCTGCAGCCTGGATATGCAGCAGTAGGCTACCCGAGACGTCGGGTGCCAGTAGCAGACTTTCGATGTTTAAAATATCCAAACAACATTGTTTTCAATTAAAACATATTTATACATTTTGTATTACTGTTAGTGTCATGTATTAAATGAATGTACTCATCAAATTAATTTTGTCTGGAGGATGTGTACCCTGGAAATCCAGAGTTCTCGGGAGAACACAATTTGAATTTGCTCAGCGAGTTACTCTGGCACCGAGTAATGCTGCTCATTAACTATGCCCTTGTAACCGAGCTGCACCACTACAATGAACGAGTTAGACTTGGCTTTTTGTCTAGAAGAGGAACAGAAGACAGCGCTCGAATTGTTTTTTTTTAAGAAGGACATTTTTGCTGTTTTGCCAACCGGATACGGTTGGCAAAGGGATAAGGGTTAAGGGATAAGGGTTTAATCTACCAGTTAGCTCCGCTGGTAGCTAAACGTATGGGGCTTAGCCATAGGGGCTCAGCGAAAACCCACTGGTTATTAGTCGTAGTGTTATCCAATTGCGTACACTGAGATTTTCAAAAGCATGCTTGGTGCCCCCCCTCGTGTTGGGTCATTTTCATTACTCGATGCCTAAGGATTAAGGGTCTGGATTTTTCCAGGCTAAGAGACAAGTGTACTTAACCTTAAATTGTATGAAATTGCATACAGGTGGACTCCACTCAACTACATAGTTATGTGAATTCCTATGTAGTTGAGGGGGTAAATACTTGTGCAATCAAATAGTTTCAGTTTTGTATTTGTAATTAATTTCATACAATTTGTAATATTATTTTTCACTTAGACATTAAGTACTTTTTTCATGATCAGTGTCAAATTCCTAAAACCACCAAAATGTGAGAAACTCAATTTCGGTGAATAATTTGGCGAGCCACTGTAACTTGTCTTACTGTTCAAATACTGATGCACTGCACTGAATGTAATTCAAATGAGTTACTTCTACATATGATGTATGATGTTGTATTTCTATTACACATGTACAGTATGTATAATTTAATTACATTTCATTTGCCTAAATCAAGCAAATAATTACTTCATCATGCATTGTTCATCATGGCCAGAACTTTAACATTGTCCTTTTAATTTCCTCAGCATATTCATTTCACTAATCTGAAAAAGACTTTTGGAAAACAAAAAATGAGGTAAGATATACTACATGCACCATCAAAATGTAATGTCATACTCATTTTATTATCCATTATCTCTTAGTTAATCATAGTTGTTAAATGTCAGTTTGAGAACCTGATGGACGGGTTGGGCAGCCCTGGTATTGATGATCTATTTTAGCATTTCTATATTTACACTATAACTATTGTTGTGACAACAATTTAATTTAATAACTCCCCGACACCTCATTGATAGTGTGGATGCTCAACTTCGTATCTTTTTATACTATTAATGTACATACTGTACAGTATACTGTAATTTACTCTACTATGAATACAGTCATACTACTACTGTATATATACTTATAGTTACCCTGTATTCTTCCACACAATGAATCTAAAATATATGAAAGTTTAATTTTTACCATTATATTATGTAAAATAATTAACTTTATCACAATATGCTAATTTTTGCACTGTCTGGGTTTGATTCTAAACTACATTTCATTGCCTTGGTTTTGTACTCTGCTCAATTTCAAAAATGTTAAATCAATTTTAAGAAAATAACATTACTATGCTTTATCAGGAAGGATGTGAGAATATTTGAATTGCATACATTGGAATTAATGAAAATAGTGAGATGGTGATATTTCATTAAATAAAATCATATTTACATAGTGTGCATGTAAAATATGTATTTTAGGTCTGTCAGTGTTTATGGCTCACTAGACTTGTTTTTTACTTGTAATATTTACAATTGTCCTATTGTGTTTTAAATCAAATTAGAAGGTAAAAAATCATAGTGTATTTTCTATAATCCAATAAAACATGCAACATAATAGTGTTTCTCTTATTAAAACGGTATAAAAATAACTTTCTTTCAATGTCACAATGGATGAGGATTGTGTGTATTTTGGAAATAGGAAATTAAAACAATAAAACAGTGCTAGTATCAAATTCCATGATGTACTAACGATTTGATGATTTGTATAAGAAATGTCACATTTGTCACATTTGATTAAACATTTTACCTGTAGACTCCTTTTGAGTATGAGTGAATGCAACATGTCCAAGCAGAGCTAGTATTCTTTAAGGGATTAAATTATGTATAATTGATTTCTTTTCTCTTTTTTAATACTGTTTCTAAGCCTGATGTATCACATCCATATTGAATGTGACTAGTATGGATGTGACATCATTACTTTTGACATTTTCGTCATTTAGCAGATGCTGTTATCCAGACCAATTTACAGTGAGGGCATATATTTAAGAGAAACTAGGTAAAACAACCACAACTCAGTAGTAAGAGCATTCAATTTTTGAAACAGTAAATAGGTAAAAACAGTGCAAAAAAGGGTCATACAAATAAATTTAAAACATTTTAAAGACAACAGAGGTGTTATAATTCAAATAATTTAAATACTCATTGAAGAGGGTTTCTATGGAGGACCAAGTCTGCCAAAATATTAAATTAATTCATTAATATATGCATCAATAAAAATATTTATACATAAACACACATAAAAATATACAAATATAAAATTAAACATTTATGAATCAATATTATTTCCCTATTTATTTCTGTGATCATTTATTTCTGTATTTATTTATTTTTATATTAATTTATTTCCATATTCTTTTATTTCTGTATTTCTACATCCTTAAGCTAATGAGGGGGCAGTTCATACTCGTTCAGCCATAGTAAACAAGCCAAGAGCCAGAGATAGAAACAGGTTGTGAACGTAAAAATGCAGCTGGGGAGGAATCAAGGTTACGAGAAGGGGTTGATTTGTAGGATAAAGTATTCTTTCACCAACCCTAAAACAAGATGCAATGACACAAACACAATCCTAATAACTGTGCCGACTAGTTGCGTTTTTTGTGGCTTCAGTGTCACCTGTTGTGCTCCGTTAATTACCGTAGCTTGCTCTCTCGCTCCGTTGATCTTTTAGTTTCTGTCTGTGTGTGCTTGTGTGTGTTCACGACAACAGAACATTACACTGGCAGTTCTATTCTTTGATGAAATGAGTAGGCTACAACGTAGAGGAGAGATACTGGAACTGGTATCTGATCCTATTAACGCTAGAATCAATCTTTAAAAACAAAAATATACAATCTATATTTTTGGATCATTCTGCCCACCCCTATTATTGGTTGTGTAGTGGACAGGTTTGCCAGACAAAGTGAACAAGTTGAAATAACGCAAATAGACTATTGCCTAAACCGGAGTCAGTCCGGCGTAGTATTTCTAGCTACTGGGAAGGGTGATATGCAATATTTTATTGTGTATGTATTTACATTGAAATTCAGATGTTGATTTAAACCCCACCACTGTGTTGATTATCCCCAAAATAGCTTAGCCCAAAAAAAAATTCTGGCGCCGCCACTGATTGGCAATATATGAGAAGGGTTCGTGACTGCTTCAGCATTAATGGAATCGTAAATCGAAAAATGAAGGCAATGATCATACTTCATCCAAATTCCTACACTTCTGGTCAACTTCTGTGTCGTTAGTACGGTTTGGTATTGTTTGGATTTTAACGATTCCGATGCCGAACTGGTACTTTTAAAATGATTCCGATTCCTAAACCGATTCTTGAAAAAATAACATTAAAGAAAGGCTCTTGGAGTTTTTTATAGAATTGTTTTTAAATTTAACAATCTATTAATCTTTTAAATTACTTAAATATATATTAATTAAACCTAAGTCACCTAACCCACAACTACAATAATTTAATAATAAATAACAGTTACACTATTAACAAGTAACAACTAAATAAATGTTGAGTTGGTATGCTAACTAAACCAGCTTCAAACTTTAGCAGTTATTTTGCAGCAAAATTACCATATATGCCGTCTCTGGCAAGTGTCACACCCACACCATCTTCGAGGACCTTCCGGCTCTCTCAGTCACCGGAATACTAGGAGTTCATTAAGTTTCAAGTCCAGGTTATATTGTTCAGCGGTAGTACCTTATGTTATTGGTTAGTGGAGGGTAAGTGGACCTCTAGCCTTCTCTATGTTTCATTATAGACACCAGTGTTCCGTAATGCAGCTGTTGCCAGATCATTTGTGGCCTGTATGTTGTTGTTTAATCCGCTGGTGGACCTTCTCTTGTTCTCGTTCTAGACTTGAATGTTATATTGAGTATCTGATTAAAACCGCCATACCTGTGATTGCTTCCATTCATTAGCTATTCGTTGGGACTGAGCGTGACAGCAAGACTGTACAACGTGGTCTCCTGACCGTATTTCAGAAGTTCTCCCAAATGACGTTCTCAGGAAACTATTTTGAAAACATGATTTAAATTGTATGCCAACATATTTATGGTGTTTTTACGTTGAGCTGCCCGTTTTATTAGGCTATATTCATCCTTCTATTACGTTGCACCTGCATGTTTCATTTCGCCGGTTCATGCAAGAACATTCCACACATTCCATAGCATTCTAAATTATTTATTAACATTCACGGTTAAGGTTAGCTATGTGGTTACCATTGATTGTATATGTTGTTACTGAGGTTAAAGGTTAGGATTAGTGTTAACGTTACTAAGAAAATATTTATAATGTGCAACACCCTTGCATCACGCTGGAATGGAGAAAAACACTGAACGCATCCATCTGGATTTGAACTCCCAAACTCCGGGATGAAAAATGGGAAAGTTTGGCATTTTAAAAGTAGCCTACATTTACAGTATCTAGCTAACGGTAGACTACAGAGAAAGTGGCTGCATCTCAATACGCATAGTATACATACTAAATAGTATGCCAGACTACGATTAGTATGTCCCAAACCATAGTACGCAAATATAGTATGTCAGTGGTTCCCGGATGGTCTACTATTTCTGGGGGATTTTCGAAGTATGCAACCCTGCATGCTTTTTGGCCTGATATAGCCCACAATCCTTTGCGACACAGAATAGGAGGGGTTTCCCGAAGCCGGTCCCTCTTTGGCTGTAAATGTAAATTTGGCTTAAATGTATCCAAAAGTTATGATAATAAACGTGTCATTACGTGATTTTTTAGTTATTGTACACATTTTAAATGAAATGCGAACAGTGTGTGCCAAATGTTCAAACTTTTAATGTTCAAACTTTGCGGGCTTCGTCGCTTGTGGAAGTGGTCTAATTTTAGATGCAACGTTATGACGCGTTAGTATATCCTCATGGTAGCATACTTGCTTAATATATACTTAATAGTACCTAATTTACCACCACCTGCGTAGTACATACATTTAGTATGTAGTATGCATATTGGCATTCAGCCAGTGTGATATTTTTACATCCGTTTCCCAGCATCAGAGGGAAAATACTTCAGTCGACACATTACTAGGAACCAAAATTTGCGTTCTGATCCGGTCCGATTCCTATCGGTTGCGTAGGCATATTGGAACCGGGTTTCGGTACCCAACCCTGGTCGTTAGATGCTGATTACTGCAATAAACTTTCAGCCAGACCCTCCATGCAAAAAAGAAAATACTGAAATTATAATCAGAGCTAGCATATTCGCCTAGGTTAGCCAAGACTCTCAAATCTCTGGCAAGAGACTGTATGAAACCTACTAATGTAGTCATAACAATCTAGGCATGTATAGTCGATCTTTGCACTGATACTGATCAACCAATGGGAAAAAGGTGACACTGTGACATACTTTGATTGACAGCCGCCTCATAAGGATGTGGAAATACAGAAATAAATATATACGGAAATAAATAAATACAGAAATAAATGATCACGAAATATATAAATAGGAACATAATATTGATCATTAAATGCATAATTTTATATTTTTATGTATAAATAATTTTATTTATGCATTTAGTTATTTATTATTTTGGCAGACTTGGTCCTCCATAGGTTTTCAGTTGTTTACTGATGATGTGTAGAGACTAGGATGTCACGAGAACCGATACTACCGAAACCTTCCGGTTCTAAAATGACAAAACACTGACGATGCTGATTTTTTGAAGTACCGTAGGCACTGTTAGCATAGATGCCAGTGTTGGCAATACTGTAGCTAGCTAGCTTTGTCAGGGGAGGATAACTGAAAATAGCAGGAAAAATCTAAAGCAAACGAAAAGGGCTTCGCCTCCAGTTGCTAGCTAGGTAGTCTGCTTCGTTCGGCGGAGGATAATATACTTTTCTAATTTTTACACTTTTGGGTGCACCGTTCTTGGAGGTACTGTAATACCGAGTTGATGCGTGTAGCAGACGGAGCAAGCCCCGTTTCCGAATCCCTGTTCAAAAAATAAATTTTATATATATAGTTCCCCGGTGGGGAATGTATTAGATAGTAAACTGTTAAGAACATATGATTCAAAGCTTTCATTATCCAATACAATACAGCCATATTACACACAATAATTTGCTCCAGTGTAAAGCTAGCTTCTTTAGGGAGCCAGCTTCTTTAGTGGATTCCTAGCCTTTCGTAGTTTTGCCTTTAAAGTAATAGCGCTTGATTCAACGCTATAAACATCTCTTAACAAATATGGAAACATTACACATGTCAAAAATATGCCACTAAACTATATTGGAATAGTGTGACATATTTACTAACTTATAATATTTTAATAAGAACATTTACATTGGCAATCTGTATTGCTTAAATATATAATAAATACACAGAATCCTGTGTAATGATAGCTACATTAAGGATGCTGGTGGTAAATGTGGATATCACATAGATCACATAAGTCATTCGCGATTTAACCAAGACCATGTTCACATGCTACTTTTGCTCTCCAAAAACCTTGAACTAGCCAAGAAACGGTGTGCAATGTTGTGGGAAAAAAACATGTTTATCATGTTAGCTGAATGGCTGCACTGCTATATCCACCGTTTTGTTTTGCACAGTACCATTTGAAAAGCTGTCTGGAATGTGTCTGGGGAGTAGTTGTTGCACTATGAGCATTAATTGGACTTTATTATGTTGTTCTATACTAAATTTCACATGTTTTTATAGCTTGTTATATTTTTCAAGTGTTTCAATAAATGTTTCAAGTTCAAGTAGTTGGAATCTTAGAAAATCCTTTTTTTTACCATGGTATCGAAATCTGCATCGAAAATCGTGTAATTTTACTGGTTTTATTGGCACCGACTACTGAATTTCTGGATTTGTGACACCCCTAGTAGAGACTGCGGTTCTAGCCTACTGTACACTGGAAGCTGGTTCCATCATTGTGGAGCCAGGACAGAGAGTTTTGATGTGGATCGAAAGCTGACATCCTGAAGGTGTGGGATGGCCAGGAGGCCACTGGTGGCAAAATAAAGAACTTGTATAGGGATGTAGGGTTTGAGCATTGTCTGAAGGTAGGGAAGAGGATCTCTTGTTGCTTGGTAGGCATGCATCATCGTGTTGTAGCAAATATGAGCTTCATATATACAATACAAAGTATTTGTTGATGTAATTCAGATGTGAGATGACTAGTGCCTGAATGACTAACTTGGTATGCTTCCTGGTTAAGGTAAGGTAATACTCTGCAAATAGTATAACTTCCTGGTTAAGGTAAGGTAATACTCTGCAAATATTATAGAGCATAAACCTGCTGGAACATGTCACAGCCATGTAGTATCATCCAGGGTCATGAAGGTTTTTTGCACTCTGGGAGGGCAACACTGTGATGGACATGCCCTGGAGCAGAAAGTCTTTACCACAGAAGAAGAGCAGCTAAGTCTTGGTAGGGTTCAGCTTGAGATGTTGTGCTGACATCCACACAGAGATGTCAGCCAGGCATGCAGAGATGCATATATTCACTTGGATGACATTAGGGGGGAAGGAGTGTTGTCGTCTATATAGCAGTGATAGGAGAGTCCATGTGAGGTTATGACAGAGTCAATGAATTTGGTGTATAAAGAGGAGTGTTCCTAGAACAGAGCCTTGGGGGACACCGGTGGAGAGTGTCTGTGCAGCAGACAATGATCCTCTCCATGTCACCTGGTAGGAGCGGCCTGCCAGGTAGGGTGAAATCCAAATGTTTGCAGAGCTGGAAATGCCAAGATACAATGTGGTGGAAGGTAGGTTGTCAGGGTTCAATGTCAAAGGCCGCAGATGGGTCTAGAAGAAATTAGATAAGAGGAGAGAGAGTTAGCTTGGGCCTTCTGTTACATTGAGTAGAGCAGGCTCAGTTGAGTGGCCCGTCTTGAGACCTGACTGGTTTGGGTTGAGGAGATCATACTGAAAGAATTGGAGAGTTATTTGTTGGGCAGCCGGATTTCAATAGATACAGGATGTCATCTGGTGAGAGAGGGGAGAAGTGTATGGCCAAGTTTGGTGGATCAGTTAGGGAGAGAGAATGTGTTGTGGCAGTTTGAGATCTGGCTAGGGATAGAGAATATAGGGCTGAAGGAGTGAGAAAGATAAAAGTAGAAACAAAAAATTAGTCAGACCTGGAGCTGGGTGGTGATGAGATTAGTCGACAAGCAGCATCTAGTGAAGATCAGATCCAAAGTGTTGCCTCCGTTGTGTATGGGTTATCTGGGTAGGTGTGAGGTCAAACAATGAGAAGAGTGGAAAGAGAGCAGTGGTGAGAAATGAATCAAACATTCCGGTAGATGCAAGTAGGTTGAAGTCACCAAGAAAAACGAGTGGTGAGCCACAGAGGTGGAAAAGGTACTAAGTACAATTACTTTTAGTTACTTTTTTCAGTTACTCTGAGTTCACACCCGAAATTATGAAGTAAAGGGACTTCATATTTTAATAGTGACCTGTAAAATAGAAAGAGTAAAGAAATTACCAATCATTGTCATTGGTAAGATATGAACTCCTTTTACCTGATCATTTTGGTCTTTAGTAAGGACTTCACAAAAACTTGTGATCTCAGAGTAACTCAAAAAAGTAACTAAAAGTAATTTTACTCAGTACTTTTTCCACCTCTGGTGATCCATCATCTGTGAATGAGCTAATCGGCGTGTAAAGCTCATTAAGGGAGTCACCAAGGGCACCTGGTAGACAATGGAGGACAACAATGTTAAACTTGGGTAGACAGGTTACATGGACAGTATGGAATACAAAAGAGGACATAGGTGGTGAGTGAGGTAATCCATGCCTTCGTCAGGGCCTGGAAATCAAGAGACTGGAGGGCAAGATAAGCAGAAATGTAGTCAGCTTTGTCGACGGCAGATCGAGAACCTCTGGGGCATTATTTTATTGTGCATCCAATGCCGCCAAGTAGCGCCACAGACTGTCCAGAAGTTCACTGATGCCCTGATCCAGGTCTGGAAGGAGATTACCCAGAACACAAGATGATTAGCCCTGTTCCAGCGCCACATTGCCCTGATCTTGAAGTGTGTAAAAATGCATAGACAGCATTCATCACGGACTCACTTGTCAGCATAATGCTACGTTCAGACTGAACGCGAATTGAGCGTGAAATTTGCTTCTATCGCGTGTATATGCTTGAACAATTTGAATCCACAACAAATTGCACAACAAATGTGATCTGCGTATGTTAGTTGAAATATTTTTTACTTTCTACATCAACAGAATAAAACAAAAAGAAAACTTAGTTTATCTGTGAATAAAGTAACTGTGCAGGATTTTCATTATATATACTTAAGAATTCTAATTCTACAAAGAATTAAAAAAATAGGAAAATAGGCTACTACAGTCATTTTATATCATAAATACATTTGTTTTCATATTCTACTGATATAAATGTACATTATTTAACAACAACAGTCTTCATGTAATTCATCTGTTTTGAGACCTTTTTACTTGTAAAAACAATGGGGTGATACTGTTGATCGATGGAAGCAGTGATTGCTTGGCTGGAGGCTGCGAAGGAGAATGCGTTTTTTAATGAGGATGATTCATATGGTAATGATGCTGATGTCTAGAGGCCTGGCGGTTCTAGTGTTAATACTTTGTAGAGCAATATATTGCTTTAATTACAGCCGTCAGTCTGTTTGGATATGTCTCTAATAAAACTAATAAACTCACGCATTTAGCTAAAGTATCTAATTTACAATTAGCCTAGTAAAATCCAGACCCAAATCCTAAGGATTAAGGGTCTGGCATCGAGTAATGAAAATTACCCAACTTGAGGGGCGGCACCAAGCATGCATTTGAAAATCTCACTGTACGCAATTGGATAACACTACGACCAATCACCAGTGGGTTTTCGCTGAGCTCCTTTTGCTAAGCCCCATACATTTAGCTACCAGATGAGCAAACTGGTATCCGGTTGGCAAAACAGCAAAAATGTCCTTCTTAAAAACGAACGGTTCGAGCTCCGTCTTCTGTTCCTCTTTTAGACAAAAAGTCAAGTCTAAATCCTTCATTGTAGTGGCCAAAGCTGTTTCAAACAACTGGTGTTCATCCATAGCAATCTTACAATGTTTACTAATGACTTTGAGGTCGCAGCGCTGTCGTCATCGGTTTAACACACCTCTGGCCCGCCTATATCAGATACACCGATGTGATTGGTGCAGCTCGGCTACTAGGGCATAGTTAATGAGCAGGATTACTCGATGCCAGAGTAATTCGCTGAGCAAATTCAAATTGTGCTCTCGCGAGAACTCTGGATTTCCAGGGTAATTTACAATAGCAAAGACAAGAATAAAAAGCCACGTAATGTGCCGTGAGTGCATTGTAAACAATCCATTCCTTCAGCTAATACATCCACGACTCAGCTAATACATCCATCTCTGACAAAAACATATGTACTTACAGTGAGTTATCTTTCTCTGATTTATCATCCAAAGGGTCCCGGCAATGAAATGGAGCATTGCATTTGTTGGTATAATCCATTTGTTATGTGAAAACTATCAAACTCAATCTAAATTTACCGCAAACCACATTGTTTACAAACTATCCCTATAACTGTCACAAACTTTTTGGTGGTCCAGCCGATGAATTATATCTAATCCCAAATCCCCATGCTGTCTAGATGTTCGCATACATCTGATTAATCTTTCTACACTCCAGGAAAGCATAATTACACAACTTTTAGTGGTGCAACGGATCGTCATTGATCCGTGATCCGTTCGGATCAATATCTTCGGTTCGGCACACACGTGATCCGCGGATTGATTACTGAAATAAAAAAAGTTTTGCGCATGTTCAGTCCGCTCACAACATGGTCATAGCGAGCGGAGGAACGGAGGAGCTTGGACGTCCCGCGTCATTTAAATCCCCTGTATGGGAG
>JACXGM010026788.1:0-14737 GCA_016801145.1 Umbra pygmaea
ATTATAGATTTGGCATGGAAAATTGCTTTTAAAGGTGCATTTGAATTCTGCTACATCAGATGTAGAGAGCATAAAGTGACCAGAGAGTGTTAGTGCTCAACAGACGATTTGCGATCAGTGTCTGTGTTCCATGTTGAGCAGCCGAATGGCCTGGGGGAAGAAACTGTTTTTAAGTCTGGTGGTCCGTGCCTTGATGCTCAGGTAACGTCTACCAGATGGCAGTAGTGAGAAAAGCTATTTCAATCAAACACATTTTACATACATTTTAACATAGGACCCCTTCTTTGGTATCACCTTCACAATGTTTGCATCCATTGAACTTGAGTTAATGGAGAGTTTCTGCTTGAATTTCTTTGCAGGATGTCAGAATATTCTCCCAGAGCTACCTTTTTGATGTGAACTGCCTCCCACCCTCATAGATGTTTTGCTTGAGGATGCTCCAAAGGTTCTCAATAGGGTTGAGGTCAGGGGAGGATGGGGGCCACACCATGAGTTTCTTTCCTTTTATGCTCATAAGCTGCCCATGACACAGATGCATTCTTTTCAGCATGAGATGGTGCATTGTCATGCATGAAAATTATTTTTCTACGAAAGGCATGGTTCTTCTTTTTGTACCATGGAAGACAGTGGTCAGTCAGAAAGTCTATATACTTTTCCGAGGTTATTTTCACACCTTCAGGGACCCTAAAGGGGCCTACCAGCTCTCTCACCATGATTCCGGCCCAAAACATGACTCCACCACCTCTTTGCTGATGTCGCAGCCTTATTGGGACATGGTGGCCATCCACCAACCATCCACTACTCCATTCATCTGGACCATTCAGGGTTGCACGGCACTCATCAGTAAACAAGGCTGTTTGAAAATTAGTCTTCATGTAATTCTGGGCCAACTGCAACCATT
This sequence comes from Umbra pygmaea, assembly GCA_016801145.1. Lineage (NCBI taxonomy): Eukaryota > Metazoa > Chordata > Actinopteri > Esociformes > Umbridae > Umbra > Umbra pygmaea. Next base: position 902 of record JACXGM010026788.1, read on the forward strand.
TCTGGATCCTACACCTTGAGGTTGTGGGAGTCCAGAGGCACCAGCAGCTTCAAATACCTGTTTGGTGCTTTGAAATGATATTTTAGCAGCTGTTCTCTTATTCTGATTAATTTGTCTGGCAGCAAACCTTCCTCATTATGCCTTTATCTGCACAAACCCGTCTGCTCTGAATCAGGCACAAATCTTTTCACAGTACGATGACCACGCTTAAGTTTTTGTGAATTATCTAATGTTTTCATACCTTGTCCAAGGCATTGCATTATTTGATGATTAATAAAGTAGTTTTCCTTTAATTGGGCTCACCTGGCAAATTATCACAGGTGTCTGAGATTGATTTTCAGTGATCCAAAGAGCCCAGACACAATACCATTCATGATGTTAATTGAAAAACAAAATATTTAATATTTATGACACTTAATTCCAATTTGCATAATAATTTGGAATGCGGTGTATAACCAGGAATTTCCTTGATAATGTTTTTTCAAAAGAGGCATAAAGCCAAACAAATTTTTCCTGGCTTTTATTGTAAAGTTTATGAAACCTAGACTTATCATGTGTTGTGAGTTGCTATTTAATGCAGCTCTTACATTGTCTAGACACCTATGACACCTAGACACCTACCCCCTCTCCAGATGAAGTGTATGGGTAATGGCAAAACCAATTTGCTGCTTTTAGATCAATGAACAGGAAGTGTGTATGTGACTCCGTACCTCACTCCTTCCAGATGGAGCGCAAGAGTAACAACGACACGCTGTACGAAGTGCTGAGTCTGGAGAGTGAGTCGGAGAGGGAGAGGAAGAAGACGACCGCCAGTCCCAACATCCTGCCTTCTGCCTCCCACGGCTCCATGGTGCCGTCACCCCCTGAGGATGATGAGGAAGAAGGTGACACACTGAGTGACCCTGCTCTCACAATGCCCTCAGGTTTTTAACCAGGAAGTGCCATTTAGGTCATCAGATGTTTTTCAACCATCATTTCCATTTTGAATAATTTAGCAGACTGTTACTCACCAGGGTGACTAACCAGAGTGGGTGTGGTTGCCAGTGTAACCGTTTTTAGTGGAAATATTAAATGTGTCCTAGGGCAAATGTCAACGTTTCTGATGGTATTTCTATACCAACTCAGGCCATAACCCTTTCGCCCTGGTCTTAATTTTTCTTGGCACATGCTGCATTCAGAGTGCATTAGACAAAACATAAAATGTTGCCACGTGCATTGCTGAATGTGACCTGGTTGATTTTAATATTGGGCGGCGACCAACTCACAAATTGGCCTTATTTGGTAACATACTTTGCCATTCATGACACTATTTGTCTGTGTCAACCCGCTGCACTCCCTGTCTAGCTGGCCTTTCATGTTCCTGGTTTAGTCTCTCTCTGCACAGCTGTTTGTGTTTCTAGTGAGTCGCTCTCCATAGCATGTTTATGTACACCTAGGCCAGGGTCAGCAATGTCTCTGGGTGTTTCCCAAATGGCCCATTCTTCCTACATAGTGCACTGTTTTTGACCAAAGCTCTATAAGCCCTTGGTCAGGCAGACCTACCTGCACTCTTAATAGGGAGCAGTGGAAGACACACTGGATTTGTTGCTGGCCTGTATGCTTAGGCCTGAAGGTAAAGAGATTTGTAAAAAAAAAGTATTAGACTGGATTCACAGTTTTTTATTTATTTATGTTATAATAAAATCTGTCGTTATCTAATATATCTACTATGTTAGATAATGACGAGCCGTTGCTGAGTGGCTCAGGAGACGTGTCAAAGGAGTGTGCCGAGAAGATTCTGGAGACCTGGGGTGACCTTCTGTCCAAATGGTGAGTGACGATAAGGGGCCTCTTGTTTCAGGAATGTCATGAAGGTGTGGCTCAGCGATAGTGCTGCATTCCCTATGGCCGAGTGTTGCCAATAGATGCACTTGATCATAATCTCGAACGTATTCAGCCCCTATTTCTCTAATGTACTGCACTCTGTCTAAATAAAATTTCTATCATGCATGGTGAAATAATAGCATCTTTGTATTTTACATGCTTATTTTCCTCCTACCTCAGCATAACAATCATTCTAAAAATTGGATTGTAGAAAAATTCAAATCATTAACCATTGAGATACTGTAGGGGAAGATATGATACCAGACCAGCAGCTAGACCTGTCTGCCACATAACATCCAAAAAGCCCTCAACTGCCTCTTTGCCCACTGAAGAATCTGAATTGACAAAGGAGTCAGCGGTGGTATAGAGGGAGGCCCGTCACGGAGAGATGAGGCGGGGCTTTCTGCTGGCACAGTATTGGAGTGGCCCCGCTAGTTAATTCACAAGCCAAATCACGGCCACCTTCACAGTGTGTTGTTTACTAAAGGTCAGGAGGCTTTTGTAACATTCCGTGGTCGACTTTTCTACGAATTCTAATTTTTGTGGAAGATTCACATCTGTCAATTATATGAAAAGCAAACAAACATTTGTTACAAAAATTGACTTACTAAATTACTTAGTTCGTTCAGCGGCTGTTTCGTTTAATATATAGCTGCCTCACACTAAAATGAAACAGAAACACACTGACAGACCTCACACAAACAAACACTGCTAATTTTATAAGGTATTCATGTGTTGCAGGAAATTAGATGTTTTAATCTCTGGGAGTGGCTAGGAAAAGAAAATGTGTGTCCTCACATCCAGACAAGCAGCTTATTACGATTATTTCCCATTCCCATTACTCTCTACTGTTCTTAATCAAAGCCTTGTGATGAATTAAATTAAAAAAGTCAAGCAATTTAATTGGAGACGCTCAGTAGCTTCTGTCTTCCGCTGTGAAGCAGTGGATGCATCTGCTATTTCCCTGTCCACTCGGGTCCCTTCAGACCAGACAAGCAAGACAGAGCACATTTAGATTTCGTCATTATCTAACGAAGCTTGGATACACACAGTACAAGGTGCATTTGTGGCCTCCGAAGTTCTTTAATGCTACAGGCGTTTGCTAGGGGAGTGTGAAATGTCTACTGACTGCAATAAAAAATATTTAAGAAATCTCTGCTTTCCTTGTAACTAGCAGTGCAAATCAGGTTTATTGTCAGAACATTCATATGTTTGCAATGAACAAATCGAAATACCTCAACACAACGAATGCTTGAAGGTGTTTCCCTAAATCCAAATGAAAATGCAACTCATATTGACTTCTCTAGTCTTAAAATTATTAAACTCACAACAGCCCAAACATGCAAAACAGGTGTTGTCTCAAGCACACCTGATGCAACTAATCAAGGGCTTCATTAGTTGACCCAGGTGTGCTTGAGCTGGAACATATGAAACACCTGAACTGGCTAGGGGTTTGTTGAGTGTCATGTTTGCCTGTGTGTGAGAAGCATGGCTAAGTCAAAAGAATGGTCCAAAAACTTAAGAGAAAAGATCATCTCCCAACACAAACAAGGAACAGGATACCACATGATCGCAAAGACACTAAATGTTCCCAGAGACACTGTTGGAATAATAGTGTACAAGTTCATTGTTAAGGGAATGGTGGTTACACTACCTGGACTGGGCAAAAAAAGGAAGCTATCAACAGCTGCAACCAGATCTCTTGAGATGGCAGATCAAAAATGCTTGAGTGACTGCCAAACACCTGCAGCAAGAGTTGGTAGAACAACTCTATACACGTTGTGATTGGCCTGACCAGAATTTGTTTTTTCCAGAGAGTTGCTATACTGACCCTAGCTGCAAATTATATTTGCTGCCGCTAGGGTGCGTCTATATTTCTTTCTTTCTGTCTGTCTTCTTTTTCTACATCCACTCTCTAGATGTGTCACTTTTGTCCTCCACCTGTCTCTTCAACTCTTATAGATCTCTCTTCTGTCACCCTTTCCTATCTTTCCTATTTCTCTCTCTCTCTCTCTCTCTCTCTCTCTCTCTCTCTCTCTCTCTCTCTGTGTTTTTTCTGTCTCTCACTCCCCCATCTCTCGAAGGTCAGGCTTGTCAGAAACAAACCACACCACTTAGATAAGGCTTCATCCTGCTAATCCCTCCTTAAGATAAACCAGCTTCACGTTCTAATCTCTTTACTGACCAGCCCCAGAGACACCGATAACCTGTGGGCCTCTTCACAGGCCTTCAGTGAGACAACCTGTCTCTGTATGTACAGCCCTGCAGCTGTCTGTCAGGAAGAAAAGTCTTACCAATGACCAAAACTCAATCTCAATGCCTGAAGGGTTTCATATTTAATCCTGAACCACAGAGAACATGAGCTTGAGTTTGTATATATAGTTGGGGAACTTTTGATGTTGTCAGTGAATAACTTCATTTTATAAAACGGGACTGGTGATATCTGCAATTTCATTGGCTAAAATTGCATTCCAAGCCTATGACAATTCCCTGATATCCGCACTGTAGAATGTTGCCTTTTCACTGAAGTGCTGTAGTATGTAATCAAAAGGTATCACTACGCCCCCCTGAGGAGCTGAACAAAATAATAAAAAACATGGCGGACAATTCCTCTCACTTCAGATCTCAACATAAACTTCCAAATAAGAAATCTAAAAAATGAAAAACATTTTTAACATTGACTTACCCCAAAAAAAGAGATTGTCACTGATGTAGACATGCTAACCAGACAGAGGTTTTAAGTAATCTAAAATCTTTTGTAATAAAGTGTTTTTTGTGACGAAGTGATAGCTAGCTAGTGATAGCTAGCTAGTGTAAATACCGGTCAATACACCGGTGGATGGCTTGTTAGCCTAATGTCTGACCTACCACTCACATTGCACACACTAAGTTTTCCACATATCACGGGTTGGGTTGTTTATCCATCTAACCCTAGACCCCTTTCTTCATATTTTAAAATATCAAGAAATAGTCTACAGTTGACGTCTTTTATAAAAAAATAGGAATTACGATAGCCTACCCGTTCATGTGATATGAAAACGGTTGTTGGAATAAGACTTACAAGTTGCCTTTTTTGATATTATTGTTCTGCCAAAGTTTTATTTATATTTTCTGTAAGTTTTTGAGGCATATAGCCTACAATTGTTTTCTTACACATTGTTAGCAAATTGAATGATCTCTCTCCCTCTGTCGTTGAAATCATCCTAATTAGCAATTTGACAGCGCACGACTGTGTCAAGTGAACAGTTTATAAAAGATTTAGGGATAAACACAGACGTTCTGTGCAAACCTTATAATGGATGTCGCAATGAGTTAATTTTTCCAAGGTAATGTACAGATAGGTGTTTAAACCACATATGCAAACAAAAACATAAGCAAACATTTTATTTACTAGTATAAATTATTTTTCACATTTAGCCTACTAAAATTCACATGCTTAATTAATTAATTTAGGCTTTTTCATGATTACGGCGATTGGTGCTGATTTTGCCCAAACTATGCCAATCTATACAGGGGCCACTGGAAGATATATTTATGATGTTTAAAAAATCCATATCATCATGTCGTTATTTGGAAAAGATGATATCCTATGGAATGGAACAGATATTACCCTCACAGTTTTCCTCTCTTAACTCATCAGACCTGAATTTAAAATGGTCAGCAGAGAGAAATCTAAAAAGGATAGAATTTTTAGATATGACCATTTATAAATACATTGATATTTTGGAAACTACCATCTACTTCAAGCCGCAGAGTAGTAGCTATAACACTTTTACGCACAGACAGTTAATAATCCTTGACACCTCATAAAATATAGGCTACCAGTTGGTCAAATACTTAAGACTACAACGTAACTGCCGTACAGCAGTTAGTAAAATACTTTAGTATGTACTATCTAATAACCGGGAACGAATCCAAAATAATAGTTTTATTAGCCTAATTATAGCCTGTTAATGACAGCACCTGCATAATACATGGAAGTCTGCCTGTATTCATAACGTTTTGTTTTTAGACAAGATTGCACAATTTGGCTTTTGATGGATGTATATAAATGTCCAGAAACAAAATTCAAAGAAACGCGCTTACAATGCAAAACTGCACAGATGTTGGCTTGACTGCATTAACCACAGTGTTGTCAGCACAGTAGCTACGGCTATAGCAGGCTGATTGATGTTGACAGTAAGGGCTGTATCACCTAAACATTTGAATTGCATAAAAAATGCATCACTAAAAAAAAAAAAGCAAAAAAAAAGCAATCTGGCTAACAAATGCCATTTAAATTAAATGAAACTGTAAATAAGTGTTCAGACCTTGTTATATAAACAATCTAAATGATCCGTTTTATAGGAACTTCTTGATTTGTGGCGTACTAACATGGCAACAGTAAAAGGAGTGGTGGGGGGTACGTTAATGTTTAACGATAACCACATGCCTCGTGACCATTTTCTTTTGCTAAAAATACTAATTGAATTAAATTAATTTTCACAAATAAAATGTTGGCAACCGTTTTATAAGCGCATTACTACACTCCAGACTCACAGTCTGTCGTGAGGTAATGCTTACGTAATATTATTCACAAAAGCCAGTACATTTGCATAATCCCATCATACCACATTTTTACAATGGATTCAATTTCAGAGACGTGCAAAGAAGCTGTTCTAGGGTGAGAGTCCCTTACCCTTTCCTTAACCAATGGGAGAGGATGTTAACTTGACCTAAGAAGAGCATTTTTGGTTGTTTCCATGGGTTTCATAACTGGCCTCCCGCTGTCCCCAGGCACCTGAACCTGTCCGCGCGCCCCAAACAGCTCCCGGCGCTGGTGCGCAGCGGGGTTCCGGAGGCCCTCAGGGGGGAGGTGTGGCAGCTCCTGGCCGGTTGCCATAACAACGACCACCAGGTTGAGGAGTACCGCACCCTCATTACTAAGGTAGGCCTAACATCTGACATCTTGCCTAACCGGACAATGTGACCCCTAACCTCCTACCTAACTCCATGATCACTGTGTGAATTTCAATTCTTGCTGATTGTTTGTGTAAGACTCGATGTCCATTTTATCTGGGTGGCTTATATAATGATTTCTGTATGAGGTTCTGTGTATAACTTCAATGTAGCTTTTTCATTCTCAGGCACATTTTAGATGACTGAGCTATTTTTCCCCCATTGTCATTGACATGTGCTGAGGATTTATGGGGGAAATCTCCAATGCAAGACGTTTTTAAATTGTTATTGGGCCTAGAAGTGTTTCATTAGCCTTATTGGTTATGTCCCATGTCTTTGGTAGTGGCTCTAAATCTAAAGCCTTGATAGGCTCGTCTAGGGAATGCTGTGTTTTAACAATGGGAAGGTATGTGTGCAAAGGAGAATCACAAAAAGTTCTTTGTTTTTGGAGAGACTGTTTTTGTTTCTCTGTTTTTGCCATGAAATGTCTGAGTGGTGTGAAGAACATGACGTGTATTGTCTGAACTTTTATTCTAAGCCATATTGATACTCCGCTCCTCTGGGAGGTAGTAATGCCCAATTCTCTGAAGGTACTATTCTGTAGAATTTGAGCCATAACAATGGAACTAATTTATCTTTCCAAGTGTCCAACTTACAAACACTCTGAAATGTATTCCTTTATATTAAAAATAGTTGAAAATATTATGCATCTGTTTTCCCTACACTGTTCAATGCATTGTTACACACAAAAGCATGGCCTAAAATGCATACATTATAATTAACACAGTCCGCTAGTCACTGAAAGAGAGAAATTCTGTAGAGTGCACCTTTAAGACAATCTTTTGGTGTTTTTTTTTCATTTAGCCAATTAGGTTACTGTAACTTATGTAGTATTCCACTTGGTTGTTTTCACTTTGGTCCTGGCTGAGAAGTAATTTTGTGACTGTTGATGTATATTAAGAGGCTTTATAATGCATTCTGATTAATAGTTGTATTAGCATAGCCTCACATGAACCATTGGGCAGACAAAGGTATTTGAATTTAAACAACCTTCCTAAATTATTCAAGATGATAAAGTGGATAAACTCTCAAAGTGGAAGATAAAGGCTGACCTGACCTGCATTACCCGCTCTAAAAATCTTTAATTTATAACAGCCTTTTAATAGAATTATGTTCTTCTAATTGTTTAATTACCTATTTCTTCTTAATTCGGTTTTCGAGGTTGGATGACTGTTGGCCAGCCCCTCGTTAGGGGCTTTCCCTCAAGCAATGGGTGGTGCTTGACTACACTGTTTAACTGCCTCTGTGGAATAGTTTATCATCGGCTAAGCACCAGTGGTTGGTTGGGCGATATTTCTTTTGGTCTCTCAGTGATGCTTGATTGTAAAACATGTTTAAATTGTAATCACATAATACATGTCAACATTTTTAAGTTTGCATTGGCCACTAACTGTGGCTTTTAAAAAGACACAACAGTATTATTCGCAAACTGTAACAAAGAGGGTTTGCTCTCTTGTAGTATGTCGTCTCCCCACGGCAGCCAATCAATCAATAACATTCATTTTATAATGGCCTTTTTCCATCATTGGTTGTCACAACATGCATTTACAGACACCCAGCGTAAAACCCCAAAGATCAAGCAACAATGCAAAATTGAATCACAGTGGTTAGGAAAAACTCCCTAGTAATTTGTTTACCAGGAAGAAACCTAGAGAGTATCTAGACTCAGTGGGGTAGCCATTCCTTATTTGGCTGTGCCGAGTGTAAAGTTCAAGAGTGCATGTCCAATTAAGGCCAAGTTGTCCAGTTAAGGTCCAGTGAAATTTCCTGGGGCCTGATCCACCAGATACACAGGACCATGGACAGCCAGGTGGGCTGTGTGCAGTGACAGTGGCTTTGGACAAGGTCGTCATCAAGCTGGGTAGTTCCAATCGTCCTAGGTCATCATCCTAGGATTCAACAGGACACCATAAATATTACATGGGACATTCCATAAATCCACATTCACTCAGCGTCGTATGCAGATTTAGATTTGTCATCCAGCCAACAAATGACTCCAGTGCTGTACACTAGGCCCCATCACGAGGGGTTGTAGAGAGATAATAATTATTTCAAAAATATGATTTAAGTTTAATCTGAGAGGCAATCTTATCTTTCAGTACAGTACATAAAGACTATGACTACAATCCCAGGGTTGCCAATAATGGCTGCAAGTTATCATTGTAGGAAGGTGTGTTAGTTAGTTGACCACAAAGCTGTTGAGTTGCACTAACTTTGTTTGCCCCACAGTTTGTTGACTTGGCCACAGCCATGTCCCAGGAGGCAACCAGATGTTTATTTCTTCCTGTTCGTCTGTCCCCATCCCCCTCACCTGCACCCTTGTTCCTGACCATTTTCTCGGAGGGCTTACAAAATGTGGTGTAAGGGATCTTTGTTTTCCCATAATTTAAATGCTGGCATACTTGGCAAATTTGCTGCATCTCCAACAGAGATGAATGTGTCTATTTACAACCAACACAATGAAAACAGGTCATTTTATAATGGCTTTTTAAGATAAGCAGCAGTCTGTGTGTTGTCTTAGCACAGTGTTGTTATTAGTTTAGTATCGTGGCAAGTAGGAGCTTTTCTCCATTACGGTTCAGAGATTATGATGATGATTATGGAGACGCTCAAGATGAATGTGTTGTTTTACAGCTGAAGTTAGCCTATCACATATTCACACAAGAGAAACAGAGAGTTTTATTTAGCCTAAGGTCCTCGCGGCCAGAGGTGGACATTTACTTGAGTAAAAGTACTTTTCTGAGTAACTCTGAGTTCACAAGTTTTGGGTCCCTACTTAAGACCACTGTCACATGTAATTGGATGAACCTTGTGAGCGTCCCTCACCATCCCGCATCTGACCAGAGAGTTGTAAAGCTGCTGGCAAGCAAGGGTTAGAGGGAATTGGACAAGACAAATTGGGAGGGGTGCAAAATCACACACACAAAAATGACACCAGGTAATTTTACTGCTCCTGGAGGAGAGGAATCATCCCTTATGCATTCAAGAACATCCTTTTCAAATGTATTATGTAAACACAATTAGTACATTTTGAATATGTGGAATTAGTACATAGTGGAAAAGGATCATAGACACTACTTAGCTTTGTTTTTTTAATTATGCTAAAACATAAAATTACATACTTTTTTCATTCTGCTTATACCCACATATTTGCCCATCTTTTTTATCAGTTGAACTGTTATGTCTTCCAATTGCCTTAAAGGACAATTCCGGTGCAAAACGCTGTGCTACGTTAGCTGAACTGTGAGCAAATCTTGCCATGGGAGATTCCAAATCAAAGTTCAGCTAATGTAGCCCGGCATTCAGGTTCGACTGGTAGATTATTTTTTCCAGAGATGGCGGCTGCCTGTATACACAAACGCTACTGTCTTTTAAATCTTTTTAGTAAACTGTCTGTACACTTACAAAGTTTTCAATGCTTTGGTTTGCATGTAGGGACCCTCATTATGCTACCGTGGAAGTGTGGTACTATTTTGAGCCTTGTTAATGGTATAAAATATTGATTTCTTTTTACTTAATCCATGCCCTAGCGTTATAAGGTAATTATCAGTTCGCACTTAGTCTGGGCACGTTCGATTAGCATGAAAATATATTTCAGAGAATGGTCGACTAAATACCCATGTGTTTTTAACCCCTAGGTTCATTTTGCGCCAGAATTGTTCTTTAAGCATTTCTATTTTGAAATTTTTTAAACCCTTTTACCCTAAAAATGAATATTTTACCTAAAAGTTGGTTAACATTACACATAGATGAATTGTTTTGTTTGAGATCCTCTAGCAATAGAGTTTTTAAAGTTTCTCTGAAACTAATTAACAATTATTCCTGGTCACACAAAGTCACACTACCACCGGACAACACCATAAGAGTTAATCAATGAATGTACATAATAGTATAATAAGTCTGTGTACTGTTTCTTAGTGGCACAACTTCCATGTGTGACCCTGTGTATACTCTCCTGTCCTGTTTACCTGTAGGACCTGACATCTGTCACTGGCCTATTGTATGCCACTTCTCTGTCCTGGACAGTGGATTCTCTCCTGTCTGTTAGCTGTGTAATGAACCCGCACATCGCCTCCATTGATATAGCTTAACCTTTGACCTCCAGATGCTCTAACAGAGCAGAGTGTACATCTCTACCATTAGTGACTAGTTTTGACCCACAAACTTTTATGTCCTTCTCCCCACCTAGCTATCATTCTGTCTCTCTCACATCCTCAATTCTTTCCTTTTCTCTCTGTTTCTCTGTCTTTCTCTGTCTCACTGTGGCTTCATTAGTAATAACAGAGTGAGTAGAGCATTCTGACAGTGGGCAGGGTGCCCGGCAGTGTCAGAGGGGGAGCTGCAGCACAACACACAAGGCTGTAAAGTTGTGCTAGTGAGGCAGGCTGTTCCTGTGTCGATAGGAATTCTAGTAGACTCCTGTTCATCGTGCACAGATGTAAATGCCATGCTAATGAGCAATGTCTGCTTTTTTACCTCAAGTGTTGTCATTATTTCCACTCTGCTATGTTGGATGACTAGTACTGTGACTTTACCTCTGGCTTTAGAAGGTGAACTGTTCATCAGAGGTAATAGTGATACACTCAGTATCCACTTTATAAATGATGCAACAAACAGAATTCATCCAGTCAGCTGCAACTGTTGGCCAAGCCTGTTGATGGAGAGGTTGAAGAATGGCAAATGATGGCAAAGTACAGGAGTGTACATAACAGCATCTGGAATCGGGAACTGCCCTGGCGTAGGGTTAAGACTGCCAAAATATCAAAAGGGCAGAATGAGGTGCTCTCGTAGGGATTTGGAGTTATTTGTCATGTTCTTAGATTATAAAGAGGGCCTAGAACCGAGCCGATTTCACCACATATGAGAGCTTGTGGAGCAAACACAGATTATCTCCACATTGCCAAACAGAGCTTCAGATGCCCAGCCCAAATCTTGATTGTCTCATATTGAAGCCTAATTGGTTAGTGTGTCAGAAAGAGAGAACAGTAGAGTTAGTTTTACACAGTATTCTCAAGTGTTGTGATAAAGAAAGACAGAATGGATACTGGTCTATAGTTTATTACATATCAGTTTCTAGAGACTTTGGACATCTGTCAGAAAGGATGCAGCAGGGGGGTCCAGGTGGCGTAGTGGGCCAAGTCGCTGCATTTCTGGACAGTCCACGTCACGATAGTTATGGGTTTGAGATTATAATTTTGTTTTAGAAAAAGTTTTTAGAAAATTTCAGTCTCTCGATTTGCAAAACTGATAAAGACATACCCCAAGCAACTTACAGCTGTAATCGCAGCAAAAGGTGGCACTACAAAGTATTAACTTAATACAGTTTTTTATTTGTTAAAAAAGTTTGAAATATCCAATAAATTTCGTTCCACTTCATGATTGTGTCCCACTTGTTGTTGCCTCTTCACAAAAAATTACAGTTTTATATCTTTATGTTTGAAGCCTGAAATGTGGCGAAAGGTTGAAATGTTCAAGGGGGTCGAATACTTTCGCAAGGCACTGTATATGGGATTATGATACCCTACAGTACTGGTATGTATCCCAGGTGTAATGTGTATTGTGGAGAAATTTCTCACTGTAAGTCAAATGGGCTGGGCTCGTTTCTGAGAGTGCGCAGCTCAATACGTCTTGAATGACACACCCACAAACGTGCGATTGCAATCTGGAGACGAGCGTAAAGAAAAACAGTATATAAATTAGCTTGCGCGGATTTGAAAAATGTTGCTGAAAGCTATCGGTATCTTATCATTATCTCTCTGAATGTAAAAAGGCCCTATACTACAGCACCAGTTCCGACCTATAGATTGAAGCCTGTTCGCCTAAGGCCACCCGGGATCCCCAAATGGATATTCACCCTGCATATTCTGTTTGCACAAACATTGTGGGGTATATTTTAAAAGAGAAGTTAGCTGTCCTATAATAGGCCACTACAATTATTAGTTAAAGTATTAACATCTTTTCTAGGTTTTTGTATTTAAAATTGTTTGCTCGATTTTTTGGCAAGTGTGAAACTTGGACTAAATAAGAATGGAAACAAAAGTATAACCTATGCTTTGATTCAGAGTAAGCAAACAGACTTATAGGTGAGAAAATGACCAAAAATAACATTGTTTTGGAGAGTAATTAATTTTAGTGCATTGTTGTTGAGAAAATGTCAGTTTTGAACACACAATGCCATGCGTTGGCTTAATGGTCTATTGACTGAAGTCTAACCTTGTTTGAACTTTTGTGATGGTTGTTACTTGGATCTAAATATCACAGGTCAAAAACCATTATTCTGCCTGTATCTCAACTATTGTATTTGATTCAATGGCTTTGGCAACAGGAAATACCACAGGATCTGACCCACAGTCTATTTCAGACATGTTACCAGGTGGAACTAAGAACTCAATATACTGTAGGAATTATTACGGGTGCCAAAGTCTTTCCAGTCAATTGTAATGTACTCTAGTACCTTCAAAGAACACAACTGGGTTTAAATGATAATACATTTTTATATATCATTTAGTCTGTTAAAGCAAACCCAGAGTACCATTACTCACACAAATGTTATGGCTATAAATATCCCTCCTGCCAGGTTTTAGTTATGATTATTCTCTCTTCAGTCTGAACTGCCTTACAAATAGCATCCTATTAGCCACACTGGTGCCCTGCTTTTAAGACCTATAGTAAGTAGTAGACAGGGATAGGTAGATTACTTTGTAAATGTAATTAATCTGTTAGTTACCATTTACCCATCCAATGATTGCTTTTTATTAGATTTAAACTTTTAGACTTCCCCAAGTAAAAAAAAAGTATATTTAAATTATACTCCAGTATTATACTTCTAGTATACTTATGTTTAACCATAAGTATGTATTCAATGTATTTAAGTATATTTGAAGTATACTTTCAAAATATACATACCAAAATAATATATTAGAAGTATATTTAGGATAAATAAAATACATTTCAAGTACATTTAAATATACTTTT
>JACXGM010026789.1:0-14739 GCA_016801145.1 Umbra pygmaea
CTATGACTTACCATTTAATTGTGGGTAACATTTGGAACAAGAACATATAATGCAACAAAAAGACACCCATGGAGAAGCTGGGGATTGAACCCAGGACCTCATCGCCACGGCCCGGTTCGATTCCCTGGCAGGGAAACAAGTGTTTTTCATGTGTTATGTCCAGCACTTCTGATCTAACAAAGAATAAACAATCTGCAACGTTTGAAAACAGAATAGAAAATTGTTTCCTTCGAGCCGGAGTTGAACCAGCGACCTAAGGATTGCAAAGGAGGATGAGCTGAGGTTGATATTGCTGAGATTGAACTCAAACTGATCAAATTGCACTCGGCCACAACACTGCAACACATTTCCTATGACTTAATATTTAATTCTGGGTAACATTTGGAACAAGAACATCTATTACAACAAAAAGACAGCCATGGAGAACCTGGGGATTGAACCCATGACCTCATCGCCGCGGCCTGGGTTCGATTCCCGGTCAGGGAAACAAGTGTTTTTTATGTGTTATGTCCAGCACTTCTGATCTAACAAAAAATAAACAATCTGCAACATTTGAAAACAGAATAGAAACCTGGTTCCTTCGAGCCGGAGTTGAACCAGCGACCTAAGGATTGCCAAGGAGGATGAGCTGAGGTTGAAATTGCTGTGAGATTGAACTCAAACTGATCAAATTGCACTCGGCCACAACATTGCAACACATTTCCTATGACTTACCATTAAATTGTGGGTAACATTTGGAACAAGAACATATATTGGAACAAAAAGACAGCAATGCAGAAGCTGGGGATTGAACCCATGACCTCATCGCCGCGGCCCGGGTTCGATTCCCAGTCAGGGAAACAAGTGTTTTTTATGTGTTATGTCCAGCACTTCTGATCTAACAAAGAATAAACAATCTGCAACATTTGAAAACAGAATAGAAAATTGTTTCCTTCGAGCCGGAGTTGAACCAGCGACCTAAGGATTGCAAAGGAGGATGAGCTGAGGTTGATATTGGTGTGAGATTGAACTCAAACTGATCAAATTGCGCTCCGCCACAACACTGCAACACATTTCCTATGACTTACCATTTAATTGTGGGTAACATTTGGAACAAGCACATATATTGCAACAAAAAGACAGCCATGGAGAAGCTGGGGATTGAACCCATGACCTCATCGCCTCGGCCTGGGTTCGATTCCCGGTCAGGGAAACAAGTGTTATTTATGTGTTATGTCCAGCACTTCTGATCTAACAAAGAATAAACAATCTGCAATATTTGAAAACAGAATAGAAAATTGGTTTCTTCGAGCCGGAGTTGAACCAGCGACCTAAGGATTGCAAAGGAGGATGAGCTGAGGTTGATATGGCTGTGAGATTGAACTCAAACTGATCAAATTGCACTCGGCCACAACACTACAACACATTTCCTATGACTTAACATTTAACTCTGGGTAACATTTGGAACAAGAACATATATTGCAACAAATAGAGAGCCATGAAGAAGCTGGGGATTGAACCCAGGACCTCATACATGCAAAGCATGCGCTCTACCACTGAGCTACATCCCCAATGTATAAATTGGAGCTATCACTCTATAAAGCAAATGTACTTTTCCATAATGTCTGAATGAATGTCCATGACCACGATATTTACTCTCTTAACAAGATGTAAACATGGTTTCTTCAGAGGAACCTATAGCCCAGACCAGAGCTACAAATTAAAATGTGAATTTCCCTGATGGTCTAGTGGTTAGGATTCGGCGCTCTCACCGCCGCGGCCCGGGTTCGATTCCCGGTCAGGGAAACAAGTGTTTTTTATGTGTAATGTCCAGCATTTCTGATCCAAGGAAGAATAAATGATCTGCTACATTTGAAAACAGAATAGAAAATTGGTTCCTTCGAACTGGAATTGAACAAGCGACCTAAGGATTGCTGCTCAAAATGTCACCTATAGTCCTCCACTCTACCAACTGAGCCATCGAAGGTCACACGGCGCTCAGTCACGCCCTCGGCCAATATATAGTTGCAAATGTTTTTCAGCCTGTTGTGTGGTTATGGAAAGTAGGATGAGCTGAGGTTGATATTGCTGTGAGATTGAACTCAAACTGATCAAATTGCACTCGGCCACAACACTGCAACACATTTCCTATGACTTACCATTTAATTGTGGGTAACATTTGGAACAAGAACATATATTGCAACAAAAAGAAAGCCATGGAGAAGCTGGGGATTGAACCCAGGACCTCATCGCCGCGGCCCGGTTCGATTCCCGGTCAGGGAAGCAAGTGTTTTTTATGTGTTATGTCCAGCACTTCTGATCTAACAAAGAATAAACAATCTGCAACATTTGAAAACAGAATAGAAAATTAGTTCCGATGAGCCGGAGTTGAACCAGCGACCTAAGGATTGCAAAGGAGGATGAGCTGAGGTTGATATTGCTGTGAGATTGAACTCAAACTGATCAAATTGCACTCGGCCACAACACTGCAACACATTTCCTATGACTTAACATTTAATTCTGGGTAACATTTGGAACAAGAACATATATTGCAACAAAAAGATAGCCATGGAGAAGCTGGGGATTGAACCCAGGACCTCACCGCCGCGGCCCGGCTCGATTCCCGGTCAGGGAAGCAAGTGTTATTTATGTGTTATGTCCAGCACTTCTGATCTAACAAAGAATAAACAATCTGCAACATTTGAAAACAGAATAGAAAATTGGTTTCTTCGAGCCGGAGTTGAACCAGCGACCTAAGGATTGCAAAGGAGGATGAGCTGAGGTTGATATTGCTGTGAGATTGAACTCAAACTGATCAAATTGCGCTCCGCTACAACACTGCAACACATTTCCTATGACTTACCATTTAATTGTGGGTAACATTTGGAACAAGAACATATATGGCAACAAAATGACACCCATGGAGAAGCTGAGGATTGAACCCAAGACCTCACACATGCAAAGCATGCGCTCTACCACTGAGCTACATCCCCAATGTATAAATTGGAGCTATCACTCTATAAAGCAAATGTACTTTTCCATAATGTCTGAATGAATGTCCACGACTACGATATTTACTCTCTTAACAAGATGTAAACATGGTTTCTTCCGAGGAACCTATAGCCCAGACCAGAGCTACGAATTAAAGTGTGAATTTCCCTGATGGTTTAGTGGTTAGGATTCGGCGCTCTCACCGCCGCGGCCCGGGTTTGATTCCCGGTCAACCTGGTAAGAGTGACTTTCATCCTCCTGTGTGGTAAACGGATCATCTGTGCGGTGTGCAACTGCCTTATCTGGGAATGTCATGTGGTTCTCATATCATAACTTATCACTCTCATCACAGTGATTGCTGTCATCAAACGAACACAGACAGTCCATAAAAACATAATTATGTTCTTCATGATTAGGTTAATTAGTAGTTATATTTTGGTTGAAATTCTTCCAAAACATAAGTCCCTAAGACCTCCACCTAAACATGATGGCTTTTCAAAAGATTGGAGAATTTTCAATACATTCCTAATTGCCTACGTTTGGTCCAGTAACTTCTGCCAGACCTAACTGCAACAGTATATGATTTAGGTCAGATATACATGTTAACTAAATATCTGATGACTGAAATTGACAGGCTATTCGTCAGTACTGATGTCACCAGTTTAGTGAACCACGACAGAAAAAAAACTGTGTTAAAATTACACATTAGCTAAACAATCTCCCACATGTCATGGATTGCTGACTGGCTTAGTCTAAAAGTTAAGATAATTAGCTAATCATGCTAAGCTACAATGTTTGCAACTAGCTAACATGAATTTACCGAAAGTTAGGTGAATAGCTAGCCGTAACATTGTGCAAGTTGCAAGCTTAATGATGACTGGTTAGGTATTACGTTAACATTAGCTAACTAGCTGACGTTAGCTTACGTTAGCTATCTTATAAAACCTATCTATAAAACCCAGTACAGTAACTATTATTGGCTAATTATGTTATCAAGTTAGCTAGCCAAGGTAATGTTACAACAACAAAACTGATGATACAACTCCATATCTACAAGTGTCACTACCATGTCCCAAACGGATTATACAGATTATCAGAGTTTTCTTACTACCTAGCAAACGTTAACTAGTTAGTTTATGTTAGCTTGCTTAACATTAAGCTACCTCAGCCATTACCAAATATCAACATAAGCGATGCTAAATATATTGCAGTCATCAAAATGGCAAACAGCTAAACAAAGTTTAAAACATTAGGTAGATATAGGGTTGCCACCCGTCCCGGTTTTTCCGGGATTGTTCTCTTTTTTGAGCGAAAGTCCCGGAAAATATATATTCCTTCCCGGGACACGAATTGTCCAGTTTTTTTGTGAAAATGTACTTTTAAAGTAGAATTTCCTTATTTCAAATTAAACCGTTTCCTTTTACTGTTATTGTGTTTTGTTTATGGTTGTGTACATCCAATCCTGTGTTCGTAAACTGGTAAAAATGGGTAAAACAGAGGATTTGCCAATGCCAGTCGTTTACTTTTACTTGATTGGAAGCAGAAATACAAAGCTCAACTTATCGCCTGTCGCCTAGCCACTGCCTGTGCTCCCGGTCGATCGCACGCGCGCATCCACACATCCAGAATTAAACAGTGAGGTCAGTTGCTAGCTAGCTTTTTAAAACGTTCTATTTTCTCCGTTTTGTGAAATGGGGGAGAGAAAGATGAGGAGGATAACAGAACAAAATCGAATGAGACACCACCAGTGTCAAAGAAAAAACGAATTATCAACCTACAACTCGGACTGGACAAAAAGAGAACATTTTTCTGAATGGGTAAGGCCCACCCAAGGAGACCCGTTCTCCGCTACCTGTGTTTTGTGTCCTGCCAAAATTTCAGTTAAATATGAAGAAAAAACAGCGCTGGAAAATCATGCAAAAACAAAGAAGCACCAGAGTTTCACATTAACTGTTGGAGCTTAGCCTCCAACACTGCCACGGTGGACCGTCCATTAAACGATGAGCAAAAAGCTAGCATACCGTCAGCTGTAACCGCCGTCGGCCCGCCAGTTCTAAGCTAGCTGGGTTGGGAGCTCAGCTCAGTAGGTGTAAAATCATGTAAGTTAGGCTAATAAATCATCGTAAAAAAAACTTGAACAGAACGTTTTTCATTATTTCACATTATGTTATGTAGGCTAGGACATGTTGTAGATGCCTTCCAAATGTACTGAAGTATTTCCAATCAATCAAAATGTTGCTGAAATATTTTGTTCCGATGGGCTTGACCCCCTTGACTGTATGCCTCCACGTCCCACCGATTGTCTGCGAGCTTCTACTGGAATATACGGTAATTTCTCTACTGTGCGACAGGAAGTCACATGGTTATGAGACAGGAACTAGCATACGTTTACAAAAACTGCTGATACAGGGCCATAACGTGAGGTACAAGGTATTGGAGCTTTTTATGCATAGTCCTGTTTCTTCAGAAATAAACAATGGAGAAATAGAGTCTTTAAACGCTTCCGATTTCAATTTATTCGCTGTCAAAGTGACCCCTAAACTGAATGGAATGAAATGCTAACGTGAGCAAATAGCGTGGTAGCATCTGAATCGCTACATACAAGCCTCGACTTCCGGATGAAAAGCTACCCCCTTGGTATATACTGATGTTGTCCTGCACGTCTACGCTTTGTCTGGTCCAGGTGCGGCCTGCTATAGCGCTCAAGCCAAAGCCCCCATGGCTAGCAACATCTAGTGCTAAATAGTATGTAGCTACTAGTGATGTGCGCTCGACACTCAAGTGTCGAAACTGTCTCAATGTTTTCGACACCACTGCATCGGAACAACGTATCGAGACGTGTTTCAAAAACACTGCTGGTCACATGACAAAGTGTCGTTGAAACACTTTGTCATGTGACATTGAACGATACCTGAGTCAAACTTGTCAAAAACACTGACGTATCGGGTATAAAACGCGGCATAAAAAATGAACATTTTGAATGCGTGAGACCGTGGCTGAGAGATTTGTGAGATTATTACAAGATTGAGCCATCAGACACCAGATGGACCAACGACATCAGATGTTTATTATTATTGGATATCTATTTATATCTTTGACATTCTGTATAAATCCTTTACACACACAAATCGTCAACTGCGTATCCCGGCGAGGGGTCGCAGGCCTTTATATAATTACAAATGTATATTTGTTTTATTGCCAGGGGTTTGTGACGATGATAACCTGTGGTCACTCCTGGAAAATAGAGTTAGTGACACTAGGAGAATACAGAGTGCTGGTGGCAATGCTATGGTTGAAGTTCAACAGTACCTAGCAGATGCATACCTGGTCTTGAATTGGTGTACTGGGCCAAATATGGAGGGGTCTTCCCTCACCTATACTAACATGCAATGGTCCATTTAGCCATCCCTGCAACCTGTTCCCTGCGAGAATTTTTGTCTGCCCTGCGAGACAAAAAAATTAATCGCCTAGTAATGTGGAAAATATATAACGTCAATTGACTTACCCGAGAATCGATCTGCTACCTCCTGGCCACAAGTCTGACTCCTTAACTACTGAGCTATCTGCACCTTGCTAGTATGGACACATTAATTCATACCTTCATAACACCGATCCAAAAAATATCAATGTAAATTTTTTACAGTTTTATTTCCACTCATCAGATCAGAGAGTTCACATAAGTTTGATGTTTTGGAAACACTCCAAATCAAGATGTTTGTATGACATTATGTTAGGAAAGTGTTTGTCTCAGACAGTTCTATTTCATTCAATAACCCACATTATTGACAAATTAAAATGATCAACCCCTGTTTCGAAACTATG
This sequence comes from Umbra pygmaea, assembly GCA_016801145.1. Lineage (NCBI taxonomy): Eukaryota > Metazoa > Chordata > Actinopteri > Esociformes > Umbridae > Umbra > Umbra pygmaea. Next base: position 6,793 of record JACXGM010026789.1, read on the forward strand.
CAGTTTGTGATGAAGGATGTGAATAGTTCAGTCCGGTAACAAAAGCGTCTGTCTGATCATGGTGGAATTAAGACTGTTGTGTGTCATAATTAAAGTTGCCAGCAGGTGTCACTGTCGAGTTTAGGTTTCGAAACGTTTCACGATGGCTCGAATCAAATGTAACAGATTTAACTGTCAAGTAGAAGTTTGGAAAAGTTTCACGAACCCTCGACACAAATGTTTCAATTGTCTCAAATGTTTCAAATGCCTCGTTTTGACCATCACTAGTAGCTACTGTGTTAACACGAAATAATGATGAAATGTCCTTGGTTTTCTAAATACATCCATCGTTTATATAGATAAGCATGTTAATGATAAGCAACAACAAAAACCGGTTGCTGCGATAACACAAACAAAATGTAGCCACCCACTCGTGCTACTACCATGGATTTATAAGAGAACACAAACAGTAGCTAGCGCTAGCTACTAAGGTTCTTCTTAGGATTTATTGGCAGATCGCAACTACATGATTGCATATACCGACACCTACTGGTTATGAGCGTGGCTGTCTGACACCCTATACTTATATTCTCCCCATCAAACTGGTTTCCCTACTAACAGTATAATCTCTTTATCACTTTCCTGAGAATCTGTTCTCAATCGGCCTACCTGGTTAATTAAAGGATTAAAAAACTATTCATATAAATCGATTGGTTGATAAATGTTAGTGTGTTTTTTCCCATTAATTAACTTTTTCTACACACAACCATCATATCTGTTTAGTGACATTATTAACACTTTTTTTAGTCACATTTCTAGTTACTGGAGGAGAATACTGAAGCATGTTCAAGATCCCTTACAGGAATTAGCTGCTTGTACTGCTATACCAGGTGCTGTACCAGGTGCTGTTCCAAGCTATTCTACTAGTGTACACACTGACACTAGAAGTGAAGAGAGTATTGATGGAACAGATGGGGAAACTACAGCACCTGTGGCACAGATCATGACTGACAATGTAGCATGTGAGTCCTGTACTGACTGCCCAAGCACTGAAGAAGACAGTGAAGAGGAAGAGGAGGACTTCAGGACTAAATTGGCAGAATGGGCAGTGGACAAAAGAATAACCCACAAAGCATTCTCACAACTACTCCAGATTCTCGCCAAAGACCATCCAGTCATTCCTAACACCACACAATATTTGGTGTTTATCAGCAAGGTTGCATTTTTTGTGATTAGCATAAATAAACCGGTACAGACCTTACCTAGCTTAGAGTATCTTATTGTATTTAGAGATTTGAATATGTTGTGTTTATTTTTTAGGGTTATGTAGGCCTTTTTGCTAAACTTATTTTCTAAACATTGCTTTCAGATCATGACGTTTTCCGTTGTTTCGTACCAGGTGGATGACTTTAGCTCTACACGTGGTAAAACATGACTGTTACGCTTTGTCCTCATAAAACACTTTGTCAGTGTTATATAATGGTGTTTAACTGCTTTTTCGTAGGTCCAGGTAATTCACATCTGCTCCACAAATGTGCCACACATCCCAGAGTTTGCTGGGCATCTACCACCCCAAGGACACACGTCGACACAACAACACCCTGTGGATTGCAGCCCTGGAGGTATGTGAATTACATGTGGTAATTACTGCAGTGTTTACTTAGTTGTATCATTTATGTGTATGCATAATACAAATGTGTATTTGTAGTTTGGGCCACTCCCAGTAGTCCCCGGCATCTGAGAGGTACTCCCCAGCAACAGAGAGGTACTTAACATTGGCAGACACTGCAATTTATTTAGTTCTGAGGGCTGTGATATAACCTGATATTTAGGACTGAATAATGTACTGTATTTTCAGAATATTTGGAGAAGATCAAGAGGCAGACTGAGGAGATTGTCCATCTGAGGGCCCAGCTGGCACTGCAGTCAGGTAAAAACACGACTCTAGTTATGCTTTGTCTTCATAAAACACTGGCCTGAATTTTTGCCCTTTACTAAAAGGCAATACTGTACAGCCTTTTTAAAATGTCATGTATAAGGCAGTTATCTTTATTTCGCTCTTTACTTATTGACATTTCTTAGCTTTGTAGCTTCAGATAAGAGGCAGACTGAGGAGATTGTACATCCGAGGGCCAAGCTGGCACTGCAGTCAGGTAAACACATGACTCCTAGTTATGCTTTGTCTTCATTAAACACTTCATTTGTTTTGAATGTCGTGCAATATGTCAGTGTTATATAATGGTGTTTAACTACTTTTTTGTAGGTCCAGGTAATTCACTTTTGCGCCACATAGGCACAATGAGTGAAGAGCTGCGCTCCGTGTCGAACCAGGTGGTCACAGTGCTTGCTTGCGTCCAAGCAAATGGCCCGGTGGGGGAGTTGTTGTTCCCTAATGTTCAGGGTATTCAGCTCCCCCTGGACAACCTGGAAGACCTACATCAGTTTTTTTCGCAACTGCGGCAGGACACTGACATTCACGACAACCTGCTAAGCAGTTTCTTTTCATTAAAGCATTTAAACTTTGATGTTACGTGTTTCTAATCACTTTATACATAACATAAGCTGTCAAGTATAAAACCTTTAAATTCTTCTATCTGTAGGTTTGCTGTTTGTCTGTTAAGGCTGGTAACGACCTGAAGAACACGGTGTGGCGAATGCTACCATGCATTCTCACAAATGCTCTTGCAGTCTTGTCTACATGGACACGATCTGGGAACAAGACCAGCTTCAGGGACCTTTATCTCAGGACTATTCTTCAAAGTAAGTTATTTTATACTTTGCTATTAGATTCTTGTTCATTATATAAATACTTTTTTCTCAATCATGTCAGACCATTTAAATACATTAAAGGGTTAATGTATTACAGGAGCAATAAGGAAGAATGCTGCCACCCGGGATGCCACTGACGAGGCTGTCCAGAACCAGGTCACCAGGTACCTGAAAGGGGCAGCTGACTGCGCAGGTGGGAGGAGACGACACGGGGTCCAAGGGACCTGCCGTGAATACAGATGACACGTCACCAGCACAACGCTTGTCATCGCTTGATACAGCCGCTGCACTGCCCTTGCCCACAAAGCACTACAGGACGTGATCGAGGGCCCTCCATTCATAGCCACCTGAACTGACACCTACCTACCTACATTGGATTTTGACTCTATTTTTTTTAAAGTTTGTTTATATTGATTAGAGTATTATTTTTAATACTAGTGTAATCTGCATTGTTGGGGAGGACTGAAAGTAATGTGAAAACAACTGTTAAGATTTAATTAAATACATTTGCACATGTATATTTGTATGTTGCTAAATACAGTTTTTAGTTTTTTTCAACTTCATCTTGCCCTTGCACTCTTTGAAAAATAAAATGTTATGATTTAATTAAATGCGTTGTCATTTGTGATGTAAGTGAAATCTGATTATATTATTTATTAATAATTAAAAGCCTAATATTGGGTTATGAGGCATCCCACTGGGTTCTCTGCAAAAAAGCGGGTGCGCTGAGGGTGCGCCGCTGTCGGGCCGCTGATCAGGGTATGGTTTATTAAAAGCGGCCCACTGGTGGGGCGACCGCGGCAAAAAGGTGGCTTGCCGCTTGTCAGCCGCTTTGCAAAAAAGCTCAGCGGCCGCGGTGGCAAAAAGCAGGTGTGCCGCCGGTGGCCCGCTTGCGTGTTGCCTACTGGGTTATTGATGGTTGTGATGAAATCATCAGCATTCCTTTGCTGCAAACGACGCATAATCACCACCTTCAATTCATCTGAAAATGAATTGCTGCATAAATGTCAATGGTGAAATGACGAAGATGATGCCTGCTCTGTCCAAACAATACCCAGCTAGCATAGAGCTGGCGGACCGCCGGTGGACCAGTAGTGGCAGAGCTGGTGGTCCGTCCAGTGGTTTGCTTTTTTCTTTAATATATATTTTAGAACTGAATTCAGTTTAGAATTTAAAAATAAACTTAACTGTGTTTGTATTGTATTTGAATGTTGTTGTAAACAAATTTTAAAATAGTAAAAAATATTTTTCATTTGAGATATAAATCTAGAACATAAGCCTAGCCTAGGATATATGCTGCGTTCGTTTATCTTTCCGAGTCGGAGCACCGAGTCGGAGCTCGGAACGTTGCCTAGCAATGCGCACCACACGCCCCCTTTTACTCGGACATCCGACTTTCCCACTCGGAGAACTCATGCTGCATTCGTTTATCTTTCCGAGTCAGAGCTCTGAACGTTGCCTAGCAATGCGCACCACACGCCCCCTTTTACTCGGACATCCGACTTTCCCACTCAGAGAACTCAGAGGTGACCGAGCAGGAATTCCGAGCAGGAATACAAGATGAATTTTGAAAAATTATATAGTGCTTTTGGAGCACCTGGTACTTGGCCAGTGCTACCGCAACAACAGCTTTCCGGGTGGCATCTATGTTTTTCTCAGACTCTGACGTAAAAATAATAGAACGCTTGAAGTGTGGAAGTGACATCATATCCGAGTTCCGAGTCGGATCTTTAAGAATAAACGAATGCAGCAATAGCCTGTAGGCAGCTGATGGACTTGAACAACACTATGAGTGTTTAGGATTTCCGGAGGAGCTCTGTCTAAACCTCTGCTCACCCGCCGGAAGATCGCTCAGCCTCCAACACTCCCACCGCCGGACCGCTCGTTAAACGATGAGCAAAAGGCTAGCGGACTGTCAGCTGTAACCGCCGATGGTCCGCAAGCTCTATGCTAGCTGGGTACCGTTTTTAATTAACTGTGCAACATCAAACAATTAAAAAAAACATTCTTCCTCTCCTAAAAAATTTGCGCACGTCTCTGTCTCAGCCAACACAAGCCCCTACTGGCAACTCCTAACCACTTGAGAGAACTCTCGAGCGGTCTTAAATAGCTGGGAGAGTAAGAGTGATTCTTAGCTCTGAGAAATTTGATAACTTGCTTTTATACTTAAGTTAGAGAGTAGCAGTCAATTTTGTCAATTCTCATCACTTAAGACTAAAATGTCACTTTGAGAAGCTTGATAAATACGGGCCCTGATCTCGGATTTCGAATATCTGTTGAATATTGGTTATCCAATAAACTGTACCTCAGTTTAAAGCCGTTATAATGTAATAGCCCACATAAGAGCTAATGTAATTACATACATCCAATCCCTTCAGCCCCATGTCATCTGTCTATGCCCTATTGAAAGTCTGGTGACATGCGTGATGTGGCAATCATTAACTACCTAGCTACTTCCAAACAGGCAAGCACTGTTAGTTCCAAGATTATAAATATAAACAAGTCAATATAGGATTTTCGGTTCACAATCATCCCACAATTTTTACATTTTGGCAATCCAAATGATAAAGTCAATGAATATCTAAAGTAAAACAATGCAGCCACTTCTCATCAATACATTGTTTTGGTCTTGCTGTATCTCCCACTGGTGGGAACTTCCTGGCTATGCAAAACAGAAGGAATGGCTTATTAACATAAGGAAAAATGCAGCAAAAAGCGGCATTTTAACAGCTTTTGGACGCCGAAATAAATGGCGTTTACTAACGGTACAGATCCACTCGTCCGTGCTACATTTCTGTCACGTCGCACCTCGCTCTATTCCTATGGGTGACGTCACGCGACTTCAACGTGCCCGCATAGCATCCCGGGAAGGCGGCACTGCATTTGAGAAAATGTTGCATCTAGGCTGTAGATTCCTAGCTTTATGCAAATGAATCCGTTGAACTTGACGCGACAATCCAATAGAAGTCAGTGGTGGGCCGTCAGGGCCTGCAAAGCCTTCTCTGCAGGCCCAAAGATAGTCAGAATATATTTTTTACATATATTATTCTTGAATATATTTTTTAATTCACAATATATATATTTTACTAAGTTTATTTCAATTATTCTATAAGGTAATTTCATTGCTACCGTACTCTTTTCAGTTGCCTTGCTTTTAAATAAAAGCTTTTATCCAAGAAGATTTTTTCATCTGTGTTGTCTCCGGGTAGACTGGGGCATTCAGAATTCCGAGTGAATACCGTCTGCTGTTGAAGCCCATCAGGACCATGTTGTTGATTGTCATATTTTTAACCAATCAGATTTCGACTTTACCATGTTGGGTGTGTTCTTTGACCAAGTAAAGCGTTCCTGCAGGCCTAGCCTTACGTCAGCATAGTTTCTGTTGCTGATAGGAGTGACAGTTCAATAAAGTTCTTTTTAAAGTTTGCCATCCGAACAAGAACTAGCTTAGCTTACCCATCTCCGATTTCTTTAACTTAACATTTTTAGATTGTTAGTTTTTTTACTTTTAACAGAATGGCAGATGGAGGTGAAGAAGTAGCTTTGGTGGCGAATATAGGACTGGGCAGGATCGACTCTCAGCACTGGGTAACAGCGTCATAGAAGTATTTTTGAAAGAGAAAGGAGGACGGACTTCGTTTTCAAATAATGAACAGCTTTGGTGAGTTTGATGGATTTTTATATATTTTTACTAGCAGGGCCTTAGGGATGGGCCGATGCCGATACCGATACCAATACTTGGTATCGGGGCCGATACTGGGCATAAGTACTCATACTTGTACTTGTGAAAAAGGCCCGATACTCCAAGTCGATACTTCCTCTACATTTAATAGCGTCATGCTGGCATTATGCAAGCGTTGCGCTTTACAGATTAGCCATAGATGGCCATAGTTGTAAATCTGATTCACGTAAATGTTTCAATGGAAATGTTCAGCCCTATGCATATATTTCATATTGATGATAACGACAGTCTACTTCGTCATTCAGAGACCATGCTTATAAAGCTGTAAAACTGTCTTTATTGCTATTTAAAAAAGAAAGAAAAGCGATTTAAATGCGCCTAAAATGCATAATCATTCCAAAGACTGAGCCACGTGTTAGCTATTGAAAAAAAACTATTTTCCTCAGCAGTTGTCCAGTAGAGTTCAAGCGGCGAAATGCGATATCGTTTTTCTCATTGCTATTTTCATGTAGCCTAATATTTGTAAAATTATAGGTAAAAAATATTAGACTCCTCAAGGAAATGCACACATTTAAAGATGAACTGAACTGGAATTTTATGTAAAGGTGATATAACAGACATTTTTTTTTCTTCTCATTGGTATAATGAATAAAATGGCAAAATTTGTTAAAAGGGATAAACTGATATGTTGAAAGTGTTGTTTTTGTTACATGGGCGCCGCCATTTTGGATTTCAAAAATCGGCTACGTCACTGGTATGGTAAGCTACTCAGCCATACCAGGTAATGAGTCTGAGGCTAACTGACATGACTGAGGAAACAGGCCTATGGGGGGTATATACTGCATTGACTCTGGCTGCAGTAATGAATGGAATAGGGCTAAGGCAGCTGGGGTTAAAATAAAATGTCCACAGGCTACCTTTGACTAAGAAACCAGCCCCTCCGACAGCCCCTGAACTTCGTGTCTGTAGCGAGCATCTTTTAACGACAGACAATTTAGAGAACTGTACTTTCAAAACAACAGTGTCACTGGTGAGGGTTAAGTCCAACAGACTGAAACCTGATGATATTTCATTATTGTTTGACTTTTCAGGCTACAGTACAGGGCAGACAGATAGACCAACGGAAAGTAACACCGCCGTCACGATCTGCCGCAGGGAAAGAGCGCTGAAACGCTCAAGTCAGGCAGAGGACAGTTGAGCTGTTATCCAGGAATGCTAGCAAGTCTACTAAGCAAAAGGTTAGATGTAACAGAACACATACATATTCACATACACGCACAAATAATGCCTAATGTGTAGGCTTTACAGCGTTTAACATAACCGAGACTGACACTGGACATTAATTGAAATTGAGTCACGAAACCAAGCTAGATACAGTACCAAACGATCCAACCTAGGAGAAACGGCTATCAGCTAAACACATTAGAAGCACTCATTTCAAACTATACAATCTAGCACTCCGACCATAGACTGTATAAATTAAGCATGACTGACAATAACACAGATCGATAATAATG